>CAUYSK010070719.1:0-26119 GCA_963575035.1 Avahi laniger
TTTTTTTTTTTTTTTTTGAGACAGAGTCTCACTCTGTTGCCCGGGCTAGAGTGCCATGGCGTCATCCTAGCTCACAGCAACCTCAAACTCCTGGGCTCAAGCGATCCTCCTGCCTCAGCCTCTCTAGTAGCTGGGACTACAGGCATGCGCCACCATGCCCGGCTAATTTTTTCTATATATTTTTAGTTGTCCAATTAATTTCTTTCTAATTTTAGTAGAGACGGGGTCTCGCTCTTGCTCAGGCTGGTTTTGAACTCCTGAGCTCAAACGTTCCACCCGCCTCGGCCTCCCAGAGTGTTAGGATTACAGGCGTGAGCCACCGCGCCCGGCCTGAATTGTGTACTTTAAAAGGGCTAACTGGGAGCCCCTGCTGCCAGGGCACTTCCAGTCTTCACACCAGCTCACTCCTGGGCCCTGCACTGGCCCCGCCCTCTCGTTTCCTGTTCAGTTTCAGGAGAGAGGTGGGAACCCCCGGAGTAGGGAATCTGGGTCCTGGGGTCAGACTAGGGTTCACGTCCCAGCTCCTTTACCTCCTGTGTGACCTTGGCTGAGTCCTTCAGCCTCTTTGAGTCTCAATTTCCCTGCCTTTAAAGTGACTAGTCACACCTCATGGGGTTGTGGTACAGCGGTGGGGCTTAGTCACTGGGAGCCACAGTAATCATGACCATGGTTAAAGTGGCCCCTCAGTCCCCTTGTGGTTTCAGGGGGCCCATTCCTTTGTTCTTGGGCACCAGCCACCAGGAGACACCCCTGTAAGGCCTGCCCTGCTGCAGAGCAGATGGAATGCGGGATCCCGAGTGCGAGAGGCACCCAGGCGCCTGGGCAGGCGAATCTTACGCCCCTCAGTACCCAGCCTTCCTGCTGTCCTTGGTCTGGCCCCAGAAGTGACTTCAGCGCAGGCCCACGTGGCTGTGGGGCCCATGAGGCCTGGCACGTTCTCTTGGTTTTTATCTCAGTGTTTGCACATTCGTGTTTTTTGGCATGTTGGAGTGTGTGTGTGTGTGTGACGGTGAAGTTATGATGCGAAAACCGCTGTGAGCACCACCCTCTCGTTTCACCTTGTTCTTTGGAGCTGAGATGATGTGTGGCACCGTCCTGAATGGTGTGTTGACCCTGCTGCCAGCCTTGGCTGGCGCATCCTTGCACAGCTGCCCTTGGTGCACATGGCTGAGCCTTTGGAAGCTTTCGGGGAAGGTCATGCGAGTGTCTGTAAGACTCGGCCTCACCAGCTCTCTGTAGACCCCTCCTATGGCTTTTCCCTCCCGAGGCCAGAGACCAGGGTGGCTCCGCGTGGGTTTTTTGTTGGAACCTTCTCCTGCCTTCTCTGTCTGCTCTGCCTGGCCCACGAGCCGGGCAATTTGCTGGCCACCATCTTGTGACAGCTTGCCGGGGGCACTGCCAGATGTGGACCTGCCTCCGCCAGCCCCTCCCTGGGCTCCCCTGGGACATGTGGTGGTTCTGACACTGCCCTCACCCTCCACCCTGGGGTGCCTAAGCTGAGCGGGTGGGGCAATGTGGAGACCCTGGCTCCTGAGGGGACCTTGGCTAGGGTTTGGTTTCAACTGAGGAAGCCATTTGGGATGGAGAGACACTTTTTCCTTTCGGGAACACTCTGTGGTGGCCAACGCCAACAGCGGGAGCCTAGACGGGCCCAGGCCGCCTATCGCCTTTGGAATGAAAACATCCCGCTGCTGCTGCTGCTGCTGCTGTCTGAGGTGTCAGCCGTCTGGGCTCGGGTGTGCTCGGGGCCTGGCCTGTGCTCCGCTGCGCGGCTCCAGCTGGCCGAGGCTTGGGCACGTCTGTGGGCGGGCAGTGTGGCGGGGGCGCCGGCGAAGTGTATGCCGCAGTCTCCCTGCAGAACAAGACACAGCTGGAAAATGAAGCTCATGTCCTTTCCTGGAACACCTCGTTCTTTATGGCTTGGCAGCTGTCTTCGCCAAGGGGCCCAGCGGTGCCCAGGTGCCGATGCCAGGAGAAGGGGCTGCAGCCGGGGGCGAAGGTGGGCGGGGCTCACTCTCCCCCTGAGGCTCCTTGGGCCCGGCCCTGGCAGAGCGCGGTGTCCTGCCTTTAGTACCACCGTGCTCTGGAGGCAGGCTGCATCCTGTGAGGCTGCCTTGGGAAGGGCTTTGTCCCCAGGCAGAGACAGAAGCCAGTTTTCCTTCTGGTCCAGACTCAGGCAGGGCTCCAGCTAGGGACCGTTACAGCCCAAGGAGTGGAGGGGGCGCAAGTGTCCTGAGTGTCCTAGTGCCATCCTCAGGCTGCTGTGCCATTGGTCCTGCCCGGCAGCTACATGAGGGATGGGATTGCTACTGCTGGGCTGGACTGAGGCTTCTGTATGCCCCCCAGGGCACCACTGCCCCAAGCTGGGGCCACGTACTAGTCTCCCCGCCCCCCCGCCTGCCCCCCCCCCGTCTTTCTCCTTCAACAACTTGGGTCCTGTGGACCACCCCTGGAAGGGTGACCCCAGGTCCCCAGCTGCAGGGGGAAGGGTGGGTGGGCTCCCGTTCATCTTGGATTGGCCTTCAAGGCTGGACTTTCTGCCAGAGTGTGGGGGAGGCTATTCCTGGACACCTCACTTTTTCATCTCTTTCCCCCAGGCTCTGAGGCCTGAGTCTCCATCTCTGTCCCTGCCTCTGGGCCCCATGAGGTCCTATGTCACCCCCAGGTGATGACAGCTCAGTTGTGGGAGGATCTGGTACCTGTGTGGCTGGTTCCATGAGGAGAGACTGCCCTCCAAAGGCCCCGTAAGGTATGGGGCTCTCCTCCTAGTCCCAACACTCTTGAACTAGGATCCTCACACACCAGTTTGTTGGCCAAGGGGCTCATGCCTGCTGCCTGGGTCCTGGGGGCCTTTCCTTCTGTCTCAGAGTGACCCCCCACTGCTTGAAGGCCCCGATGAGGGGCTGGGGGATGGGTCTGCTGGGCTTCCCCCCACCTCGGGGAAGTGGGGTAGGTGTCACCAGCAGCTTCCCCCCACCAACTTGAATTCATTAATTTAAACGTCATCGTTTCCGGCCCTGGAAGCCAGCCTCACTCGCCATAAATAGAAGAGCAAAAGGGATGAGAACAGAATGAGGTCACAGGGCTTGGCTCCCGAAAGGAAGGAGCCTTTAGTGAGCCCCTGGGGTCCTGGCCCTGTCCCCCACCCCGTCCAAGGGGCTTGACATTCACTCTCTTTTCTTCTGTCCTGGGCCTGGCTCTAGGAAGGGACGTGTCTGGGGCACCCTCATGCTGGGCTGAGGGGAACCCCTCTGCTCTGGGAGAGGACAGGGCTGGCTAGCACCTGGGCCTTGCAGGGGCTGCGTGGGTGCCCCCGGCTGCTGCGCTGTCCTGTCCTGCCAGAGGGAAGAGACAACTGGCTGGGAGGCCCGCGTTACATAATGTCCGCAGGCGGCCCCGTGAAGCCCGTCCCTGCAAGCCCTGTTTCCAGCGAGGCGGCCAGCGCGGGGTGGGGGTGCCGGGCCTGGCGCTCGCCCGTGCCGCTGACCACACACGTCTGGAATGTGCAGATGTTTCCTTGGGGGCTCTGGCCAGCCCCCAGACCCCGCCCGGCATCTGGACTGGGGAGCAGGCACGTGGGCTACTCCCCTCCTCATCAGGGGAGGAAACTGAGGCTGCCGAGCTGTGGGTCAGGGTCCCTGCTTGTCTGGGGCCTCTGTCCCTTCAGCTCCTGGGTAGGGACGGCCCTCGGAGGGGACCCTCTCGTTGGCTTCTAGGTGGGGAGGAAAGCCGCCCCTGACACTGCCCTGCCCTCTGTGCCTCAGGGCATCACCCGACCCTCCTCTTGGACTGGGCAGAGCCCTGCAAGCAAGGGTGCGGGAGCCCCTGCTTTTAGCCAGGAAGATGGGAGCCAGATGTACAGGTTTGGCTGTGGAGTGCCTGTGGACATAATCCCGGGGGGCCAAGACCCTGCACCCCACAGGTGGGAGGATGGTGCCCTCCGAGAACATCTGATCTGGAAAGTGGGGGAGTCGGGACCACCCCAGTGCAGGGGCTCAGTGGGTTCCTAGTGACTCCTGGGGCACAGTGGGGGTCTTCACCCCTCCCTAGCCCACTTATGCCTCTTGGAGCAGGAGAGGGAGCAGCAGAGGGGCCGGGCCAGGCCTGGGAACCCTCCGCACCTCTGTGTGGACCATGAGGTAACTAACGTCCCAGCGTTGCGGCGCTGTGGGTCTCATGCTGCCCGGGCCTGCCTCCTCCCTGGTGTGTGTGATCCTCAGGTTAGCCCCTGGCCCCAGAGGTTGGGCCTTACCTGGTTGGACTCCTTGGGGTGCTCCAGCCAGCTGCTGGCTCCCCTCCCAGTGGGGGGTGAGGGGTGTGTGGGACAGCTGCCACCAGGCCAGCCTTGATGCCTGTGCTCCTGCCAGCGTGTGGCCCTGGTGGAAGCTCTCTGGCCTGCTGTGCTGCGCCATCCTTGCCGGGAGCCTAGGAGTGGGGGCAGAGCATCCAATGGTGATGGTGTTACCTGGGGGTACAGATGGAGCCCAAGAGGCGGGGGCCCAGGCTGCCTGCTGGGCCTGGCATCCCTCCAAACAGCAGTGGTGGAAGATGGCAGCGTGGCAAACTCAGGCCTTAGGCAGTGGACCAGGTGAGGGTTCCATGGGGACCCCACGGCCGTCTGCTACTTTCCTGCCTGTGGGCCAAGGGCCCAAGTGACACCAGGGAGAATTACTGGGCCAAGACTGGTGTTCAGGGAGCATGTGGCCAGCACCTGTGACAGGGTGGGGCCACTGGCAGGCGTGGAAGGTGCCTTAAAGACATTGCCGAGGGTGTAGGGTCTCTGGGACCCTAAGGACCACCTGCCCCGTGCTCCGGTCTGGCATCTGAGGTTCCTGTGGATTTTCCAGAAAGTGGGGTGTGAACAAACATCTTAGGGTCTCTTTTCCTTTCTCCCTGTGTCCCATGCCCCTGGGGGGCAGGTGTGGGAGTGTTGCTGTGTCCCCGTTGGGGGCCTGCCTGCGCTCACCCTTGGTCTCTGCTTCACCTTCTCCCCTGTGCTATTGCTCCTCAAAGCACGTGGTCCTCAGCTGTGTCACTGCAGCCATGGGGGCCCCTACTTTATCCACCTAAAGTGTCTCGTGACACAGCCCTTGCCTGTCTTGGGTGCTGTGCTTGGCCAGTGGGTGGGAGTCTGGCTGCCTCACCCTGTCTGGGGCAGTGGCTTCTCCCTGGTCTCTGAGCAACTAGCCTGTTCCTCCCCTCACAGGAGCGTGGTGGACACTGCCTGGCTTTGGCCCATGTGTCCTCGTGCAATGAGGCCTCAGGCCTTATCTTGGTGTGTGGAGGGGACAAAGGAGAAGCTGTGCTCAGCTGGGGTGACAGGCAGCTCTTCCAGAGGGTACCTTCTCCATGGCCCCCGGCCCCCAGGGACCTCTTCCCCTTCCTGGAGTTCCTGAGCCCCAGGTTCCGGGCATAGGCTTTCTGGTTGTCCCACAGCCCTTGGGGATCAGACCTGCACCCCCAGGCACACCCACACCTCTCGATGGAGCTCAGTGAGCTGAATGCTCAGCGTCTTGTCTGGTATCTCACTTGAGTGAGGGCCTGCGTCCATGGTCTGGGTCCGGGGCTGCTGCTTGGCCGCCCTTGCCTCAGCTGGGTGGCACTGGGTCCCCCCTTTGTCACTTCCCCTCTGAAGGCCCTCGCTGTATGTGGGCAGCTGCTGCGGCAGCAGATGGGGGAGCACCACCAGGCAGGGGCTTGGCTGAAGGGCAGGGGATGGGGGAGGAGGCTGGGAAAGGGGACCACGGAGGGCCCCCATCCTCTGGCTTGGCTGGCCCAGTGGTCTTGCTGGGAAGGACAGAGTTGGTGCGTGGCGCTGGGAGAGCAGAGGGGCCCAAGTGTCATGGAGTGGGGACTGAGGTGCCCGTGGATCCCTGTGCGGGGGTGGGAAGGGCGCGGGAGGGCAGGGGGGTTGCTGGGCGAAGAGGGCCGCGTGGGAAAGGCAGAGCCAAGCCGCTCAGGTCGCACGTCCCACGTCCGTGTCCCAGCACCAGTGCTGCATTCCTGACACCGGTGGACCAAAAGTGCCACTGTGTTGCTGTGTCCAGTTGGTTTTTCTCCAGTTACTAAAACTGAGTGTGTTTTCCACGTCTGTGAGGGACCAATTGTACTTCTTTTGTTAATTTCCTGTGTTTGCTTCAGCCTCTTGTTCTTTTTAATTGGAGCAATTGCCTTTCCTTTATGGTACGTTACCAGCTGTGGACAAGGGTGTCATTGGCCTTTAATCTGTCCTTTAGATTGCTGGTGCTTTTCCCAGTCTGTAGTCTGTTTCTCGGTTTTTGCGTTTCTGGATGGAGCTGGGTCTGTTGCTCTTTGATGTTTCATCTCTGCTCTTAGGTTTGTGCTTTGAGCCATCGCATTCTGCCGCACTGTCTGGTCCTAGCACCGTGCTACGGTGCCAGCTCCCTGATCGCTCACGCCCTGCCTTTCCCGACATGGTGCCGGCCGGAGTCAGGGTCTAGCCATGGCTCCTTCCCGCCCACCCGAGGCACAGTGTGAGCAGCAGATCCGTGTTGGCATGTTTCCTGCCAACTCCTGCTCGCTGGTGTTGGTGCCTCCAGATGAACCTTTGTATCTTGCTGATAATGGGGTTGTTATCAGGGTCATGTTAAACTTGAGGGTTTCTTTCTTTTTTCTTTTTTTTTTTTTTTTGAGACAGAGTCTCGCTCTGTTGCCCAGCCTAGAGCACAGCGACGTCGTCATAGCTCACAACAATGTCAAACTCCTGGGTTCAACTCCTGGGCTCAAACCATCCTGCTGCCTCAGCCTCCCGAGTAGTTGGGACTACAGGCATGCGTCACCGCACCTGGCTAGTTTTTCTATTTTTGTTAGAGACGGGTCTCACTCTTGCTCAGGCTGGTCTCGAACTCCTGGCCTTGAGTGATCCTCCCGCCTCAGCCTCCCAAAGTGCTCGGATTATAGGCATGAGCCACCATGCCTGGCTAAACTTAGGGTTTAATGGGGCCATCTCCATCACTAGGATTTGGGGTCATCTAGGGCCCCCTCTCCATTTCTTTGTGCCCCCACTGCATCTGAGGTGGGAGCCCCAGTGCATTCTGAACCCTGTGTGGAGGGTGGATGAGGTCAGCCCTTGGTGGTGTGGGACCCTGTTGGGCTTGGGGCCAGACATGAGGGGTCTTGGCTCTTGGGGGCGGGACTGGGGGCTGGGGGTGGCTGGGGGACCTGTCCGGGTGTCCAAGGTCAGCAGGTCTTTGTGGTCTTGCTGTGCGACACCCAGCCCGGAGCTGAGATGTGCTGTGGAGTGCTGAGGGGCCGCGCTCTCTCCTGCCCCGTCTCCCAGATGAGTGTTTATTCGGATCCTCCATCAGAAAGGTCCCCCTTCTAGCTCCTGGAAGTGGGGAGTTTGGAGGGTGAGAGGCCACAGCTTGGGGGGTGCTGGGAATCTCCTGGGGATGGCCCAGCAACAGCCTTGTGCTCTGCGGGCACTCTGGCCCTGACTTGTGGCCGCTTGCTTCTCAGAGACGTCTCCCACAACCTGCTCCAGGCACTGGACATCGGGCTTCTGGGCAACCTCTCGGCGCTGGCAGAGCTGTGAGTGTCCCTTCCCAGCCGTGATGCTCCTGGAAATTACTCCGGGCGGACAGGTGGCAGCCGCCTGTCACTGTAGGACTGCGAGGTTTCTGAGACCTTGCCTAATGGCCTTCTTTCTTCCAGGGACATAAGCAACAACGAAATTTCTACATTAGAGGAAGGAATATTTGCTAACTTATTTAATTTAAGTGAAATGTAAGTTGCATTGTTCTTGGTGGGTGTCAGTGGCTCCCCTGGTTCCCCAGTGTTCCTTCTGCCCTCGTAGCTGGCCCCATACCCATTCCCAGATTGGAGACCAGACCTGGGGTAGTTGGCCTCCCTGCTTGGAGCCCCTCTGGGGTGGGCAGCCCCCACAGGGCAGTGGGAGGCTGGACTTTCAGAGAGGCCCCAGGCCCTGGCTGCCCCAGGATAGGCCAGTATAGACCCTTCCCCAGGCCAGGCCTAGGGCCTCACACCCACCCCTCCCTTGCAGAAACCTGAGTGGGAACCCGTTTGAGTGTGACTGTGGTTTGGCCTGGCTGCCGCGCTGGGTGGAGGAGCAGCGGGTTCGTGTGGTGCAGCCTGAGGCGGCCACGTGTGCTGGGCCTGGCCTTCTGGCTGGCCAGCCCCTCCTCGGCACCCCCTTGCTGGATAGCAGCTGTGGTGAGTGCAGGCAGGTGGGCCAGGACCTGGGCCAGGCGGAGCCCTGCAGACGCTCAGGGTCCCAGCCCAGTGGGGGCAACAGATGAGGCCCAGGGAGCAGACGGATGTGGGGTGGGACAGTGCCGGGGCTGTAGGTGCCACGCAGCTGCTTGGGTTCTGGTCTGGGACCTTGGGGTGGGGAAGATGTTTGGGCCTGGAGGAGGTGGGAGCCCAGGGGGACCAGCCTTTCTGCCTCTTCTAGGTGAGGAATATGTCGCCTGCCTCCCTGACAACAGTTCAGGCACTGTGGTGACTGTGGCCTTTTCAGTGGCCCACGAGGGCCTGCTGGACCCCGAGGCCTGTGGCGCCTTCTGCTTCTCGGCCGGCCAGGGCCTGGCAGCCCTTTCAGAGCAGGGCCGGTGCCTGTGTGGGGCAGCCCAGCCCCCCAACACCTCCTCGGCCTGCCTGTCCCTCTGTTCCAGCCCCCTGCCACCCCCTGCCCCTGCCTGCGGGGGCCCCACCCTCCTCCAGCATGTCTTCCGTGCCTCCCCGGGGGCCACCCTGGTGGGGCCCCGCGGACCCCTGGCCTCTGGCCGGCCAGCAGCCTTCTACATTGCCGCCCCCCTCCCCGTCAGCTCTGCACGCTGGGACTTTGGCGATGGCTCCCCCAGGGTGGATGTCGCTGGTCCAGCTGCCACACACCGCTATGTGCTGCCTGGGCACTATCACGTGACGGCTGTGCTGGCCCTGGGGGCTGGCTTGGTCCCTGTGGAGACAGAGGTGCAGGTGGAGGCAGCGCCCGCTGCAGTGGAGCTTGTGTGCCCATCCTTGGTGAAAAGTGAAGAGAGCCTTGAACTCGGAATCCTAAATCGCGGTGGCTCAGGCCTCGAGGCCACCTACAGCATTGTGGCCCTGGGGGAGGAGCCAGCCCAAGGTACACACTCCCCACTGGGCCTCCCCTTCTTTCCCAGGGCTAGGGTGGGTAGGGCAGAGCCTGGCACCCACCTCGGCACGTGCTGACCTCCCGTTCTCCCTGCGTGCCGGGCTCCAGTGGTGCACCCGCTCTGCCCCTCGGACACAGAGATCTTCCCTGGCAACGGGCACTGCTACCGCCTGGTGGTGGAGAAGGCGGCCTGGCTGCAGGCGCAGGAGCAGTGCCGGGCCTGGGCTGGGGCCGCCCTGGCCATGGTGGACAGTCCTGCCGTCCAGCGCTTCCTGGTCTCCCAGGTCACCAGGTGTCTGTCCCTACCACCCGCTAGAGGCTTTGAGGTGGGGGGTCTCCAGTACATTGGGGTGGGATCAGAGCCCCAGGAGGCTCAGGAGGAGAGGTGGGGTGGCTGGAGCGGCCACCTCCAGCTGTCTGGCCTGACTGATGAGGAACCATGTGCTGGTGGCCCCTGTCAGCTTTGCACGCATAGAGGTAGATGTGGGCTGGAGTGGCCTCTAAACACTTCTGGGATGCACCACGTGTGGGAGGTGGACCTGGACCCTGTCCCTTGCCCCTGTTCTGTCTCTGCCCCTCTGGGGAGGACCCTGCGCCCTCCTGAAGGATGAGCTCTGGCTTGCTTTCCCGCCACCCCCACTCACTTCCCTTCCTGGGGCGGGCAGGGTCGCCATGAGCTGCCCACACTGTGGAGGACACCTTGGGCTCTCGTCCCCTCCCCGTGCTTCCAGGCCGTGGGCCAGGCCTTGTCTTGCTGCTCCAGAGCCGGGACGGGAATGGAGGCCGAGCCCTGCCTCTCCTGGGGGTTCGTGTGTCGGGGGAGGGCTGGGGGCTACTGGCATGTCAGCAACTGACCACACCCTGAATGTCCCCAGTGTCTGGAAGGTGAAATTGGGGCCGCAAGGTCATGGTTAATGGGCCCAAGCACAGCCCTCTCCTGGTGTGTGCACTCTGCCCCCAGGAGGGGCTTCCTACCCTGGCAGAGCTGTCAGGGCAGCCTGTCTGGGGGTGACGCAAGGCGGTCTTGATGCCCAAATGCTGCACCAGGAGCCACCCTGCAGGGCAAGCGGTGGGTGGCCCATGGCTGTTGGTCCTGTCTGACACAAAGTCCCATGAGTTACCCTTGGCTGTGTCCACTGGCCCTGGGCATGGGTGGCTGCGTGGACGCCGCTGTAGGCCTGGTGTGTGCACCTCGCTCCCCCAGTCTCTGAGCCTCAGTATCCCCATCTGGAAAACGGGAACAGTGATAGGGCCCACTTGACAGGCTGCTGGGAGGAGGGTGGGAGGACTGAGGAGCCCCCTGAGTGCCCTGCCGTCTGCTTGCAGGAGCCTGGACGTATGGATTGGCTTTTCGGCTGTGCAGGGGGTGGAGGCGGGCCCAGACCCCCAGGGCGAGGCCTTCAGCCTGGAGAGCTGCCAGAACTGGCTGCCCGGGGAGCCGCACCCCGCCACGGCTGAGCACTGCGTGCGGCTCGGGCCCGCCGGGCGGTGTAACACGGACCTGTGCTCGGCGCCGCACAGCTACGTCTGCGAGTTGCGGCCTGGAGGTGTGTGTGTAGGTGGCTGGTAGGGGCCGGGGCTGCCCCTCTCCCACGTGTGTTTCTTGGATGTTCACTGTTGGTGAGATGTTTTGCTGAACGCCCACCGCTGTGCCTGGGCTGAGGCTGCCCTGGAAGAAACAAAGAGGGAGCTGGGGGTACAGCTGCCGGATGGCTCAGTCCCGGGTCTGCCCCACCTGGATGTCCCCAGCTGTCTTCCTTGGCCTGGCACCAGCACCTCATTGCACACTTGCCACCCAGGCCCAGTGTGGGATGCTGAGAACTTCTTTGTGGGAGTGCGCAGCGGGGACCTGCAGGGACCTCTGAGTCTACTGGCACAGCAAGAAGTCCTCTCAGCCCCCCGGGAGCCTGTGGAGGTAGGCCGGCTCCTCCACATCCTAGAACCTCCTCCCCCACTTCTGGGAGGCTGTGCCTTATCCCGGCTACTGTGTCTCTTTAAAACACAGGTTGGGTCTTTCGGGCCTTATTAAGGGCCCAGCATAGACAGTTTGGAAAATCTGGGGCGCAGAGGGCAAAAGCATTTAACTCCAAGACCCAGAAGGACACTGAGAACCCCTCCAAGCCTTTTCTTTCTTTTTTTTTGGTTAGGTTTTTATTTTTTTAATTTTTTTTTTGAGACAGGGTCTCTGTCGCCCAGGCTGGAATACAGTGCTTTCATCGTAGCTCACTGCAGCCTCCAACTCCTGAGTTCCAGTGATCCTCCCGCCTCAGCCTCCAGAGTGGCTGGGCCTGGCTAATTTTTCTTTTTTTCTTTTGTAGAGATCCCAGGGTCTCACTCTTGCTCAGGCTAGTATTGAACTCCTTGCCTCAAGTGATCTTCCCACCTCGGTCTCCTGAGTCTTTTCTATGAGTGTGTGTGAATTGTTTCTAAAAACCAAGATATGCTTCTCATAGACGGTTTTGATATTTTCCTCCCAAGTGACATGAAACGAGGCCTGTGGTTGCCACAGGAAAACCTTCTGGTGGCTTTCTTCCCCTCTCCCCTGGCGAGTGTTTGGGTTTGGGGAGTCCGGGCCGCCAGGTGGGATGGGGTCTGTGGAGCTGAGGTGGCCCCCCCTACCCCACCAGGTCATGGTGTTTCCTGGCCTGAGCCTGAGCCGAGAAGCCTTCCTCACCACAGCCGAATTTGGGACCCTGGAGCTTGGGCAGCCCGCCCAGCTGCGGCTGCAGGTGCATCGGCTCGTGGCAGGAACAGGTGCGACTACACGATGACTGTGGGAGCTGAGGGGCCAGGACAGCCTCTCTGAGCTCTCACATCTGCTGATCCCTTGGCCACCAGGCCAGTTCCCAGCCTCGAGGTGGACAGAGAACAGGTCTACAGACGCTGTATGCCCAGTGTCCCAGGGAGGGATGGGGGCTGCCCTGAGCCAGTCAGCTGGCCAGGGGCAGGGGCATTGGGGCTGGGGTGGGCAGGCATGCTGCCTGGTGAGCCCTGGCTTCATGGCCAGGGTCAGGTTTCTCAGGGAACAAGCCCGGATCCTGTTGGCAAATCAGGGCCCCTGATACTCCTCTCTGCTTGCAGGGGTCCCAGAAAACAACAGTGAGCCTGAGAGTGGGTCCCTGGACAACCAGACCGAGTTGGCCCCTCAGTGCGTGCCGGAGGGATGCTGGTGCCTTGGAGCCAATGCCTGCGTGCCACTGGACACCTCCTGTCACCCTCGGGCCTGTGCCAGTGGGTTCACGTCAGGGTCCAGGCTCCATGGGGCCACCTATACGCTGTGGAGGGAGTTCCTCTTCTCCATTCCTGCAGGGCCCCCCGCACAGTACTCGGTGTGTGTCTCCAACCTAGGTCTGTCTGTCTCCACCAGCTCCCCAGACCACCTTCCCCTCAGCCACCCAAGGTCCAGGTCTCCTTGCCAAAGGGACAGGATACAGGTTCTCCTGCCCTAGCAAGCCCTTCTGGCCCTGGCCCCTCTGGCCCCAGCAGGCCCTGGCTCATCTCCCAGCAAGAGCAGCTCCAGCCCCAGGGTCTTTGCACCTGCTGTGCCTAATCTGCCTGTCAGCACACTGGTTCCTTCCCATCCTTCAGGTCTGGGACCCAGTGTCCATCAAGGACCCTGCCCATCCAGGCAGCCCACCCTGCCTGCACCCTCTCCCTGTGGTGTCCCTAGTTTGCAGCTGTCCTGTCTGTCCCTACCATTAGCACCTAGGGGGCGGGGAATCCACAAAGCAGGTCTGTGGTGCCGAGACCCCCAGCTGGGATCCCCATCCGCCCAGTGGTCCCTGCAGGTCCTGACCATGAGGACATTGTGCAGCTCTGCCTCCCTCTCCTGCAGGTCACCCTCGGGCCGGATGTCCCCGTGCTCCCTGGTGACCTCATTGGACTGCAGCACGACGCTGGCCCTGGCACCCTCCTGCACTGCCCGCTGGCCTCCAGCCACTCTGGCCTCCACGCCCCGTATCTCTTCGCTAATGCCTCGGCCTGGCTGGCCCACCTGCCCGCCCAGCTGGAGGGAGCTCGGGCCGGCCCCGCCTGCGCCCTGCGGGTGCTTGCAGCCACAGAGCGCCTCACCCCGCTGCTGGGCCTGAGGCCCAACCCTGGGCTGCAGCGTCCAGGCCGCTACGCGGTCCGGGCCATGGTGGGTAACAGCGTGTCCAGGCACAACCTGTCCTGCGTCTTCAGCGTGGTCTCCCTAGTGACCGGGCTGCGGGTCATCCACCCTGCCCCACAGGACGGCCACCTCTATGTGCCAACCAACGGCTCAGCCTTGGTGCTCCAGGTGGACTCTGGTGTTAATGCCACAGCCACAGCTCGCTGGCCAGGGGGCAACATCAGTGCACCCTTTGAGGCTGCCTGCCCTGCCATGGTGGCCACCCTTTTGCCTGGCTGCCACCAAGAGACCAACGACACCCTGTTCTCAGTGCTGGCACTGCCTGGGCTCAGTGAGGGGGAGCATGCGGTGGAGGTTGTGGCAGAGAACAGCGCCAGCCGGGCCAACCTCAGCCTGCGGGTGACAGCCGAGGAACCCATCTGTGGCCTCCGTGCCATGCCCAGCCCCGAGGCCCGTGTGCTGCAGGGAGTCCTGGTGGTGAGTGTGGCCTGTAGCCCTGCCCTGACCAGGTGCCATACAGGATGGGGGCCTGTCTCCCCAGGTCTTGTCAGGTCACTCCTCAGGCTCCTCACTAATTTCTAGATTATTGAAAAGTCATAGCTGAAACAGCCATTCTACAAGTTCTTCTTTCTGCTCACATTTTGTGAACAAATTGTCTAACTCTTTACCCACCTGACCTCATACAAGGCCCTGTGAGTCCAGGTACGTTTTCCAGGCCCTCTGTTGTGCTCCCACCTGGCTAATGTGAGTGGGTGTTCAGGGAGTCTGAACCTCTGATGGGAGAGTCTGCAGCCCCCATGGGGGCCGTGCTGGTGCCATGCAGGAATGGGGGCTGTCCTCTTGCTGGGATTGCTCAACCCCGGCACCAGAGATCATCGGAAGGGCCTCACGTGACTTGCGCGGTTGATCAGACCTTCCCCAAGGCCCCGAGCTGTCCAGCTAAGGAGCTGGGGCAGGAGCCTGGGATAGGAGGTTTGTGAGAACTCAGAGATAGGTTGACTTCGTAGCTGGTACTAGGTCCGCTATACAGATGGGAAAACTGAGGCATAGAGATGCCAAGGCATAACCAAGGCCATGCAGCTGGAGGTTGGAGAGCCAAGTCTTGACCTGAAATCAGTGCCCATGTGGCCCCCCTACTACACAGCCTCTTAAGCCCAGGCTGGGCCTGGGGCATGTCCCTCCCCTCCCTGACATGGGGGTCTGGTAGTTGTGGTTCAGCTGCAGGTCCACCAGCCCCTGTGCGCCATGCTGGCGTTCTCCAGCACCCGCAATGGGGTGAGTCCAGGCGGGTGGACAGGACCCGAGGGCAGAGTTGATCTTCCAAAGACTCCGACTGGGGCAGGGTCTTGACCTTGGCTGATGCCGCACCCTCCCCTAGAGGTACAGCCCTGCGGTGGAGGCTGGCTCGGACGTGGTCTTCCGGTGGACCATCGATGACAAGCAGTCCCTGACCTTCCACAACGTGGTCTTCAACGTCATCTACCAGAGTGCCGCCGTCTTCAAGCTCTCAGTAGGTGGGCAGGTGGGCGGGGCGGGGTCCTGGGGCACCCAGGCTCTCACCTTTGCCTTCCGTTCTGCCCTGCCCACGGGTCTGCTGTGGCCGTGGGTGAGTGCAGGAGGAGGGCCGAATGACGCCAGGGCCTCGCCATCCACTGTCCTCATGGCTAGCCATGGCCCGTGCCCACTGACGCCTGTTTCCGCAGCTGACGGCCTCCAACCATGTGAGCAACGTGACGGTGAACTACAACGTCTCCGTGGAGCGCATGAACAGGATGCGGGGCCTGCAGGTGTCTGCCGTGCCGGCTGTGATGCCCCCCAACACCACGCTGGCACTCACGGCCAGCGTGCTGGTGGACTCGGCCGTGGAGGTGGCCTTCCTGTGAGTGCCTGGGGCCTGGCAGTGGGAGCGGGTGGCCAGCTGGGTTCTGGTCCCAGCCCCTAGCCTCATCTGTGGGACCCCAGGCCAGAGCGTGGCTTTTCAGAGCCTCACTTTCCTCATCTGTCAGGGGGTGCCAGGTACACAGGACCCTGGGAGGGCTGCATGGGAGGGGGTGGGAGGACCTGACATGGCAGAGCTGTGATGCCTGGATGGAGGGGCCGGGAGGGAGCCAACTGCAGGGCACAGGTGCAGCTGGGCCAGCGGGCGCCCCCACTGTGAGTTCAGCTCCGCCTGCCGCCCTCTGTGGTCTGCTCATGGCCTGCGCATCACCCTGGCAGGTGGACCTTCGGGGACGGGGAGCAGATGCTGGGTCAGTTCAAGCCTCCGTACGATGCGTCCTTCCACATCCCAGACCCGGCGGTGGCCCAGGTGCTGGTAGAGCACAATGCCACGCACACCTACGCCGCCCCAGGTGAGGGCAGGGCACTGCTCTGGGGACTCTGAGCTTGGGCAGCCCTTCCCCTGGGGCAATTTCCCCCAGGGACAATCCCCCTGGGGGACAGCCCTCATCCCCTCCACCGTGACCTGCTGGGGTTAATGGCTCTGGGCCCTTCCTGGGGTGAAGGCAGTGCCTGGGCGTGAGTGGTGCGGTGGACAGGGCCCCTGAACCCTACCAGTCGAATCTGCTGGCCAGAAACTGGACCTTCTGGTCCCCTGCTCAGCCTTTTAATTTTTAAAATTCCAGAAGCCCCACACACTAATGCCTCCCCATCAGCAGGGCAGGCCAAGCTCTGTCCCAGCCTTGCGTCTGCTGCGCTGTAACCTGAGTGCAGCAGAGAGATGGTCCCACCCCACCTCAGCCAGCTGCAGCCGGTGCTTCCCACATGCCTGCAGCCTGGCCGAGGGTGTAGCCGCTAATGCTTTAATGTGGGGCCTGCTCCTTGCCCAGGAGGGGTCCCCTGTGCTCACCAGGCATCAGGCAGCTGCTCCACTCCAGGCCTGTCCCCACAGGTGAGTACAGCCTGACTGTGCTCGCGTCCAACGCCTTCGAGAACCTGACGTGGCAGGTGCCTGTCAATGTGCGTGCCACCCTGCCTGCCGTGGCTGTGGGCGTGAGCAGCAGCATCCTGGTGACTGGCCAGCCTGTCACCTTCTACCCACACCCACTGCCCTCGCCTGGTGGCATCCTGTACACGTGGGACTTTGGGGATGGCTCCCCCATCCTGCAGCAGAACCAGCCAGTGGTCAACCACACCTACACCTCAAGGGGCACGTACCTCGTCCGCCTGGAGGTCAACAACACGGTCAGCAATGTGGCGGCGCAGGCAGACGTCCAAGTCTTCGAGGAGCTCCGAGGCCTGAGCGTGCACATGAGCCCGGCTGTGGAGCAGGGTGCACCTGTTGTGGTCAGTGCCATTGTGGAGATGGGCGACAACGTCACGTGGACCTTTGACATGGGGGATGGCACTGTGCTCACGGGCCCTGAGGCCACAGTGGAGCACGTGTACCTGCAGGCACAGAACTGCACAGTGACCGTGGGTGCAGCCAGCCCTGCTGGCCACCTAGCCCAGAGCTTGCAGGTGCAGGTCTTTGTCCTAGAGGTGCTGCGTATCGAGCCTGCCACCTGCATCCCCACACAGCCCGCTGCCCGGCTGACGGCCCACGTCACCGGGGACCCTGCCCACTACCAGTTCGACTGGACCTTTGGGGACGGCTCCTCTAACATGACCATCCAGGGGTCCCCAACAGTAATACACAACTTCACACGGAGTGGCACATTCCCCTTGGTGTTGGTCCTGTCTAGCCATGTGAACAAGGCACATTACTTCACCAGCGTGTGTGTGGAGCCCAAGGTGGGCAATGTCACCCTGCAGCCAGAGAGACAGTTCGTGCGTCTGGGGGATGAGGCCCAGCTGGTGGCGTGTGCCTGGCCGCTGTTTCCCTACCGTTACGTCTGGGACTTGGGCACCAAGGATGCCACCCCTGTCTGCACCTGGGGCCCTGAGGTTACATTCACCTACCGTGAACCGGGTTCCTACTTGGTGACAGTCACTGTGTCCAACAACGTGTCTGCCACCAATGACTCAGCTCTGCTGGAGGTGCAGGAGCCTGTGATGCTCTCGGGCATCAGGGTCAACGGCTCTCACGTGCTGGAGCTGCGGCAGCCCTACCTCTTCTCCGCCCTGGGCCGTGGGCACCCCGCCACCTATCTGTGGGAGCTGGGGGATGGCAGGTGGCTTGAGGGCCCAGAGGTCACCCATGCTTACAACAGCACAGGTGACTTCACTGTCCGGGTGGCCGGCTGGAATGGGGTCAGCCGCAGCGAGGCCTGGCTCAACGTCACAGTGAAGCGACGCGTGCAGGGGCTCAGCCTCAACGCCAGCCGCACGGCGGTGCCCCTGAATGGCAGCGTGAGCTTCAGCACCTCGCTGGAGGCGGGAAGTGACGTGCACTACTCCTGGGTGCTCTGTGACCGCTGCACGCCCATTCCTGGGGGTCCCACCATCTCCTACACCTTCCGCTCGGTGGGCACCTTCAACATCATCGTCACGGCTGAGAACGAAGTGGGTTCTGCCCAGGACAACATCTTCATCTATGTCCTGCAGTTCATCGAGGGGCTGCAGGTGGTGGGTGGTGGTGGCAGCTGCTGCTTCCCCACCAACCACACGCTGCAGCTGCAGGCCGTGGTCAGGGATGGCACCAACATCTCCTACAGCTGGACGGCCCAGCAGGATGGTGGCCCATCCCTAGTCGGCAGTGGCAAGGGCTTCTCACTCACCGCTCTCGAGGCTAGCACCTACCATATCCAGCTGCGGGCCACCAATATGCTGGGCAGTGCCCAGGCCAACCGCACTGTAGACTTCGTGGAGCCCGTGGGGTGGCTGAGTGTGACTGCTTCCCCCAACCCAGCTGCTGTCAACACGAGCGTCACCCTGTGTGCTGACCTGGCTGGTGGCAGCGGCATCGTTTACACGTGGTCCTTGGAGGAGGGGCTGAGCTGGGAGACCCCCGAGCCATCCACCACCCACACCTTCACCACAGCTGGCCTGCACCTGCTCACAGTCACAGCCGGGAACCAGCTGGGCTCGGCCAACGCCACCACCGAAGTGGCCGTGCAGGCGCCTGTGAGCGGCCTCAGCATCATCGCTGGTGAGCCGGATGGCAGCTTTGTGGCTGCTGGCTCCACAGTGCCGTTCTGGGGGCAGCTGACCACAGGCACCAATGTGAGCTGGTGCTGGGCTGTGCCAGGTGGCAACAAGCGTGGCCAGCATGTTGCTGTGGTCTTCCCCGATGCTGGCACCTTCTCTGTCCAACTCAACGCCTCCAACGCGGTCAGCTGGGGCACAGCCGTGCACATCCTCACAGTGGAGGAGCCCGTCATGGGCCTGGTGCTGTGGGCCAGCAGCAAGGTGGTGGCACCTGGGCAGTTTGTCCACTTTCAGATCCTGCTGGCCACCGGCTCGGCTGTCACCTTCCGCCTGCAGGTTGGCGGGACTGGCTCCGAAGTGCTCCCCGGTCCCCGTTTCTCCCGCAGCTTCCCCCGGGTGGGAGACCACGTGGTGAGTGTGCAGGCTGAGAACCATGTGAGCCGGGCCCAGGCGCAGGTGCGCGTCTCGGTGCTGGAGGCTGTGAGTGGGCTGCAGGTGCCCAACTGCTGTGAGCCGGGCATCGCCACAGGCACTGAGAGGAACTTCACGGCCCGTGTGCAGCGTGGTTCTCGAGTCGCCTACGCCTGGTACTTCTCCTTGCAGAAGGTTCAGGGCGACTCACTGGTCATCCTGTCTGGCCGTGATGTCACCTACACACCTGTGGCTGCGGGGCTGCTGGAGATCCACGTGCGGGCCTTCAACGCGCTAGGCAGCGAGAACCGAACGCTCGTGGTGGAGGTCCAGGATGTTGTCCAGTACGTCGTGCTGCAGAGCGGCCGCTGCTTCACCAACCGCTCTGCCCGGTTTGAGGCTGTCACAAGCCCTAGCCCCCGGCGTGTGGTCTACCACTGGGACTTTGGAGATGGGGCCCCAGCACAGGACACAGATGAGCCCTGGGCTGAGCACTCGTACCTGCAGCCCGGAGACTACCGTGTGCAGGTGAACGCCTCCAACCTAGTGAGCTTCTTCGTGGCGCAGGCCACAGTGACTGTCCAGGTGCTGGCCTGCAGGGAGCCCGAAGTGGACGTGGCCCTGCCCCTGCAGGTGCTGATGCGGCGCTCCCAGCGCAACTACCTAGAGGCCCATGTTGACCTGCGTGACTGTGTCACCTACCAGACCGAATATCGCTGGGAGGTGTACCGTGCTGCCAGCTGCCAGCGGCCAGCGCGCATGGCCCGAGTGGCCCTGCCTGGGGTGGACGTGAGCCGGCCTCAGCTGGTTGTGCCTCGGCTGGCACTGCCCGTGGGCCACTATTGCTTTGTATTCATGGTGTCATTTGGGGACACACCATTGGCACGGAGCATTCAGGCCAACGTGACAATGGCCCCTGAGCGCCTGGTGCCCATCATCGAGGGTGGCTCATACCGTGTGTGGTCAGACACACAGGACCTGGTGCTGGACGGGAGTAAGTCCTATGACCCCAACCTGGAAGATGGCGACCAGACGTTGCTCAGCTTCCACTGGACCTGTGTGGCCTCGACACAGGTCAGCCACGTGGCCTGGCCATCCTCCCTGCCCTTGCTCATGCTCTCTAATGTGTCCGGCGAATGCCCAGAACTCTGCACAGGCCTGGGGTTAGCCCGTCCTCAGTGTTCGGTGGGTCTGGTCCCAGCATGGGGAGGGGTCTCCTCAGCTGTCCCCTGGCTGGGCCTTGCTTTGAGGCAGGTCGTGGGTCTCAAGACACCTTGCCCCCCCCCCCCTTATCTGTGGGCTACAGAGTGAGGCTGGCGGGTGTACGCTGAACTTTGGGCCCCGTGGGAGCAGCGTGGTCACCATCCCCCGGGAGCGTCTGGAAGCTGGTGTGGAGTACACCTTCAGCCTCACCGTGTGGAAGGCGGGCCGGAAGGAGGAGGCCACCAACCAGACGGTGGGTGTGCCCCGTGCACAGGACCACTCCCACAGATAGCCCAACCCCGACTTTTTCATAGGTTTTCTGTATTTTAGTGCTTCTAGAGGATGTAGATTGTCTTCTAATTTCTTGTTGGTTTTGATAGAGATCTTATTTAACAAAATATTCTACTTCAGCATTGCTTCTTTCAAAGCCAGGAAATAGTTTCCCATAAAACCTTAAAGGGGCCTTACAGGCTCCAGTGTTTTACAAAAAGCGAACAGTATGTGGGTGGTGCGAAGGGCGGTGAGAAACAGCCCTCCACCCAGCAACCACTCTCTCTGGAGCCCGTGTGTCGATTCCAGATGGGCGGGGCCAGTTCTCACCTCCTCTGCCCCAGACTGGCCAGGAAGCTCAGGACCACCATGCAGATGACCTGACCCCGTGGTGGCCTTGCTGGTGCCCCAGGGTGGGGGTGTCTGTTTCTGTCCTGAAGGCCAGACTTTTCTCAGCTGGCCTGACCGGGAGAGGGGCCTGCCCAGAGCTGCACTCACCTGTGCGCCTCGAATGCCCAGGCGAGTGGGCCTGCGTCCAGGACCACGTGCCGGGGATGCTGGGGAAAGGTTGCTGGGCTCCACCCCCGTGCTGCATTCATTCATTCATTCGTTCGTTCGCACACACAGGCCCACCTCCCAGGTCCATCTGTCAGTGAGCCGCCTGCCTCCTTGCCAGGCTCAAGCCGAGCCCTGTGTGCAGAACAAGCTTCGTGTGGCCTCTGCCGCTATAGATGACCAACCCTCTCCGGGTTGGGGGACGGAAAACAGGATGGGTTGTTCAGGGCCAGGCAGAGCCCACTGAGGGCTGGGCTGGGGGGCTGGGTTCCTCAGAAACCTGGGGCTTAGGCTGAGCGGTAACAGGTCTGCCCAGAGGCACCTTCCCAGCTGCGAAGCGGCCAGGCTGGGTGGACTGGGCTTTCTGGGAACACACTCCCTCCCCAGGTGCTGATCCGGATCGGCCGGGTGCCCATCGTGTCCTTGGAGTGTGTGTCCTGCAAGGCACAGGCGGTGTACGAAGTGAGCCGCAGCTCCCATGTGTACCTGGAAGGCCGCTGCCACAACTGCAGCGGCGGCTCCAAGCGAGGGGTGAGCCATGGGGCGGGGCTGGGGCCCAGGGCCCGAGGGGCAGAATCTGCACGCCACCCCTCACCGCGGTGCCCCGCCCACAGCGTTGGGCCGCACGTACCTTCAGCAACAAGACACTGGTGCTGGATGAGACGACCACGTCCACGGGCAGCGCGGGCATGCGGCTGGTGGTGCGGCGGGGTGTGCTGCGGGATGGCGAGGGCTACACGTTCACGCTCACCGTGCTGGGCAGCTCAGGCGAGGAGGAGGGCTGCGCCTCCATCCGTCTGTCACCCAACCGCCCGCCCCTTGGGGGCTCCTGCCGCCTCTTCCCGCTGGACGCGGTGCGGGCCCTCACCACCAAGGTGCACTTCGAATGTACGGGTGAGTGCAGGCCCATGTCGGGGACGTGCGCCCGGGATGCTGGGGTTTGCCCTGACCCTGTGGGGTCCTGCAGGCTGGCGGGATGCGGAGGACGCGGGCGCCCCCCTGGTGTATGCCCTACTGCTGCGGCGCTGTCGCCAGGGCCACTGCGAGGAGTTCTGCATCTACAAGGGCAGCCTCTACACCTATGGGGCTGTGCTGCCCCCCGGCTTCGGGCCACACTTTGAGGTTGGCCTGGCTGTGGTTGTGCAGGACCAGCTGGGTGCTGCTGTAGTCGCCCTCAACAGGTGAGCTGGGCCCATGGGGAAGGGAGCCTTGGTGACCACGGTCTGCTCACAGCTCCCTTCTGTCCTGTAGGTCTCTGGCCATTGCCCTTCCGGAGCCCAACAGCAGTACCCCAGGGCTCATCGCCTGGCTGCACGGCCTCACTGCCAGCGTGCTGCCTGGGCTGCTAAGACAGGCTGACCCCCAGCACGTCATTGAGTACTCGCTGGCCCTCGTCACTGTGCTCAACGAGGTCAGTATGGGGGGGGATGTCCCACCATCTGGTCCACTTGTGGGGAGGTGCTTAGGCCAGTACTCCCATCTGTCCCCTGGCCCCCAGCAGAATCCTTAATGTTGTTCCCGAAGCAAGCCTCTTGCCCTCAACAGCCACCGCGTGCCAGGCCCTCCCCTGATCACACGCCCTCTGCCCCTTGGCCCTAGGATAGCAGCTGGGCTCGCCCCATTTTGCCATCGAAGAAACAGCTCAGGGCCTCGAGTCACTGCTCAGGCCACACAGCATAACCGCATGTAACTGAGTCCCGGGCACCCTGGGGACTGCATTGCTGGGTGGGTCTGCAGTCCTGCCGACGGCTCTCTGTGCCCACCACCCACCAGTACGAGCAGGCCCCCGCCGTGGCAGCAGAGTCGAGCCAGGAGCAGCAGCTACGAGCCCAGATGCGCAAGAACATCACGGAGACCCTGGTCTCCCTGCGGGTCAACACTGTGGACGATATCCAGCAGATTGCTGCGGCGCTGGCTCAGAGCATGGTGCGTGCAACAACTCCCTGCGTGCCCCTCCTGTGGCAGCCCTGGGCACTGAGCCCCACAGCCCCATAGTCCCCGCCTGGCCCCCTGAGGCAGTCTCAGCTGTTCCTCCTGCTACTATGTGCCAGGAACCCACAGGTGGCCTCCAAGTTGGCCGTGCCAGGTGTGGGAAGAGGTGGACACAAGGACACTGCTCCCCTCAGGCCCGTTACCTGGCACACCCGACATGGTCTCCACTCTGTGAGGCCCCCGGTGGCTGAGACCCAGACTCGTGAGTGGGGTGGGCACAGCTGGTTGAGGGATTGCTGCAGAGCAGGGCCTGGCCCTTAGGGGAGCAGAAAGAGAGCCTTCTGGGTAGAGGTCGTTTGTTGCCATGTGGCTTCCATGGCCGAGCATGTGGCTGGTGTGGGCTCGATCCACAGCTCGCTTCTAGTTGTGTGAGGAGACGCCCTGGGGTGGCCAGCAGGTCCATGTCACGTGGGTCCCAGGAGTTTGGATGTGCTGTGGGCTGGGAGGAGCCACTGGGGGCTTTTGGGAGGGAGGCTGGAAGTGGCTCTGTGTCTGACAGGGTCTCCAGCTGCGGGGTGCAGTGCCTGGGGGGAGGGGTGCTGCCCAGCCTCCTGGCCTGCGTGAGGACGCAGAGCTAGGCCGTGTTGGGGCAGGAGGGGCGCGAGCCAACCCAAGCGATTGTTGGGGAGCTGCCGTGACGTTGCGTGGTGCGGGGGTCTGGACTCGGTGCTGGGCTCCATGCAGGTGTCCAGCAGGGAGCTCGTGTGCCGCTCATGCCTGAAGCAGACGCTGCACAAACTGGAGGGCATGATGCGCATCCTGCAGGCCGAGACCACCGAGGGCACCGTGACGCCCACCGCCATCGCCGACAGCATCCTCAACATCACAGGTGTGGCTCGTGGGGCTCCCCTCCCCGGCCTCCCGCCTGGACCTCCCCTTACCCTCTGTCCCGTCTGCAGGTGACCTCATCTACTTGGCCAGCGTGGACGTGCAGGGCCCGCAGCCCTCAGAGCTGGGGGCTGAGCCACCCTCACTGATGGTGGCGTCCAAGGCCTACAACCTCTCGTCCGCCCTCATGTGCATCCTTGTGCGCTCCCGCGTGCTCAACGAGGAGCCCCTGACCCTGGTGGGCGAGGAGATCGTGGCCCAGGGCAAGCGCTCGGACCCCCTGAGCCTGCTGTGCTATGGCAACGCCTCGGGCCCCAGCTGCCACTTCTCCATCCCGGAGGCCTTCAGTGGGGCTCTGTCCAACCTCAGTGACGTGGTGCAGCTCATCTTCCTCGTCGACTCCAACCCTTTCCCCTTTGGCTACATTAGCAATTACACGGTCTCCACCAAGGTGGCATCCATGGCCTTCCAGACGCAGGCCGGTGCCCAGATCCCCATTGAGCGGCTGGCCTCGGAGCGTGCCATCACAGTGAAGGTGCCCAACAACTCGGACCAGGCCGCCTGGAGCCACCACAGCCCTGCTGGCTCTGCTGTCGTCCAGCCCCGGGCCTCAGTCAGTGCCGTGGTCACCCCAGACAACAGCAACCCTGAGGCCGGGCTGCACCTGTGGCTCACCTACACGCTGCTGAACGGTGGGTGCTGTGAGTGGCACGTGGGCGTGCCCCCAGCCCCGCCAGCCTCATCCCTGGGGAGAGAGGGCATTTCTTGCAGACACCCTCATGTTTGTGGTCTCTGGGAAAGTCTGCCTTCTGCTTCATGGGGGCCTAGCTGGAGGGGAGTCAAGAGGCTATGGGGAATGCTGTCCCCAGAGGCAGGGCTCGGGAGGATCCAGGGTGGGCGAGGACCCCAGGCAGGCATCTGACCCTGCGCTTGCCACCTCAGGGCGCTACCTGTCTGAGGAGCCTGAGCCCTACCTGGCCGTCTACCTGCACACAGCGCCCCAGCCCAATGAGCACAACTGCTCGGCCAGCAGGAGGATCAGCCCAGAGGTGCTGGAGGGTGACGACCACAGGCCCTACACCTTCTTCGTCGCCCCGGGGTGAGCGGCACGGTGGGAGCGTGCGTGCAGCAGGGCAGGGCGGTCTCGGGGCCTCTGTGGGAACAGTGGCAGCAGGAAGACTGGGGTGCAGGCCAGGACTCCCAACCTGGCTCAGACCCACGGCTGGCTGTGACACTCCGTGTCCCCGCCCAGGACTGGAAACCCGGGTGGGAGCTACTACCTGAACTTCACAAGCCACTTCCACTGGTCTGTGCTGGAGGTGTCCGTGGGCCTGTACACGTCCCTGTGCCAGTATTTCAGCGAGGAGGAGATGGCGTGGAAGACGGAGGGGCTGGTGCCCCTGGAGGAGACTTCGCCCAGCCAGGCCGTCTGCCTCACCCGCCACCTCACCGCCTTTGGGGCCAGCCTCTTTGTGCCCCCCAGTCACGTCGACTTCATCTTTCCTGTGAGTGGTACCATGTTCTCGCACTCCTTGGCAGGGTTGAGTAGGGCCTGGGCGGGCCCCAGCCCTGCTCCCAGACAGTGGAGTCTGCATGTGACCTCCTGGGCCTGACGGCTCTGTCTTTCCAGGAGCCGGCCGCGCGTGTGAACTATGTCGTCCTGCTGACATGTGCCGTGAGCCTGGTGACCTACACGGTCATGGCCGTGATCCTGCGCAAGCTGGACCAGCTGGACGTCAGCCGGGTCCGCAACATCCCCTTTTGCGGGAAGAGGGGCCGCTTCAAGTACGAGATCCTGGTCAAGACCGGCTGGGGCCGGGGCTCAGGTGAGAGGAGGGGGCGCCAGGCAGGGAAGCAGGGCCCACCCCAAGTGGCCCAACTGCTGTGCCTGGCGGTCCTCCCAGGAGTGATTCTCACAGCAGTTGTGGTGAGACGGGTGCTCAGTCCCCAGGTGCTGTGTCAAGCCTTAGCTCATTAATCCTTGGAGTGACCTCAGGACATTCACTGTTCCCGAGACAAGAACAGCTCTGAGCAGAGCGGCCCGCCCCTTTACCGCGTCTCAGCTCAGACCGCGCAAAGCTCAGTGATCGGCAGGGAAATTACTGTGGTTCTGTGACTTTTTTTTTCTTCTGCATATTACATGAGTACAAATGTTTAGGTTGCATTGCCCTTGCCCCCTACCTTGGTTCTGTGACTTTTAAAGTTTATTTCCAAACATTGAAAACTCTCTTACCGTTGGTTGTAAACATATAGGGAAACGTACTGGTACTTATTTAGTACCGCATAAGACATTAGAAACTTGGGAAACAAAATGTCTTGTTTCTCTGTGAGAAACTTCTTGGGAGTGGTTTGGCCATGCGGCTCGCGATGGCGCACACGCTTTGCTGCGCTGGGTTCCTGTTCTCGGTCTGTCTTGACGCCCACGTTTTGTCCTTTACGTTTTTTTTTTTTTTTTTTTTTTTTATACAGAGTCTCACTCTTTTGCCCAGGCTAGAGTGAGTGCCGTGGCATCAGCCTAGCTCACAGCAACCTCAAACTCCTGGGCTCAAGCGATCCTTCTGCCTCAGCCTCCCGCATAGCTGGGACTACAGGCATGCGCCACCACG
>CAUYSK010070720.1:0-13869 GCA_963575035.1 Avahi laniger
CATGCCTGTAGTCCCAGCTACTCGGGAGGCTGAGGCAGAAGGATCGCTTGAGCCCAGGAGTCTGAGGTTGCTGTGAGCTAGGCTGACGCCACGGCACTCACTCTAGCCAGGGCAACAAAGTGAGACTCTGTCTCAAAAAAAAAAAAAAAACAAAAAACGCACTTTGAGCTTCATCAATTCTTTATGTCTCAGTGTGGGTAAGTTTTAGATTCCTTCCTGAGAGGATGGGGCCGAAGGGGAGAGAATGAGAGGTTTTGGAATTTTCAAGAGAGTGGAAAGGATATAGAAAGGTGAACGGGAGGCACCCGAATTGAATTTTGTCAGTGTCCCCACTTTTCAGGCTGTTGAGCTTGGTAAATTCATTAATGTCAGCAGAAAAAGTTCTTCAATCACACACACACTTTACAGATGCTGGAAGGAGGCGACAAAGCATGAGGAGCTGCAAGATCCCAATACAGCAGAAATGTAGGTATCGTTCTTTGAGCTGTTTACACTTGGCCTGAGTTTATGAAACTTAGAGAGGCCTCATGAAATCGGAGCGGATCTTTCCCAGCCAGTGCCCATTCCCTGGGCTGTACGCGTGGCAAGGGCAGGTGCTGACTCTCTCGTCACGATTCCTGGGCCTCGGCACATGGCCTAGCGTGTTGCTAGCTCCGAATTAGACACTCATTGATCGAGCGAATGCTGCCTGATGGCCCAGAGTTCCAAGATCCCCGACCCGATTCCATCTTATGGTGGGACCTCATTAAAAACAGCTGCTTGTAGGGAAAACCCTTTCAGGGGACCAACACTTTAGAAAATTGTTTCTTTTGATCCCAATATTCTGCCACGTGATTAAAATCTATGAGGGTGATGGCAGAGCCATGGAATGTTCGCCCAGTTCCAGGCAGATCCCATAAATCCCCCAGCACACGCTGTCCTTCAACGGCCGCGCCTTCCACTGACTTTCCAGCGCACTCGGAATAAAATCTAAACCCCTCACTGCATACGTAACCTTCTCCCTACCAGCCTCGCTCTCGAGCGCTTCCCTAGAATGTGATGAAAGGAACCTTTGTCTTCCTCACGAATCCTTTCTTAAGAAGACAAAGTCAAATGTGCTCTCCAAGCCATGCTATTACCACTTGGCCGGTATGAATGCGGACTTATTGCAAAAGACGGCAATGGGAACCGAAACGGTGGGATGCAGGAAATACGGGCCATTTTCACAGCACCCTCGGCCTGGGAAAAGAGCTACGTTTATTACCACGGAGTCGGCCCTGAGGAGCGGGCCTCATTGTGCTCATCTGGGTTTCCCACTGAGCTGCCACTCAAATGGCAGCATGATCGGAAGCAGACAGCCCCGTTGCCATGGCCAAGTGAGCGTCCAAGTACCGTCTCCACTGAGAAACAGCTGTGGGAAAATGCTGCTGGTCTCGCCGGCTTCATCCTACCAGCACTTTTGGAGTTAAAGTTCTAAAACGCCAGCCCCACTGTAGCCTCCCCTCACCTAGGGTAAGCTGCTGCTGCTGGTGGGAGGTTTCATCAGGCTGGAATGCACGAGATTCATCATCCTCTCATGAACACAGTCATCACACCGGAGGAGGACATCCTGATTCCAGTTCCTTGGCTGTCATTGCTGACACAATTTGCAGTTCAGAGACGCATTCAATTGGGATTACCTGGAAGAAAAGGGAGCAAAATTGAAACTTCAAATTTAAATTGAATTGTAATCTAGTTAATGTTTTATAATTAATTAGTCCATGTACAGTGGGCACAGTCACTGACGATTTCAAACCCTAACTCTGAACTCTAGGGTCATTACAATTTGGTAAAGTCATTGCCTGCTGTTGATTCTCTTTCTGTCCCCTTAACTACTCTTCTAAGTAACAGGTTCCAGGTGTTGTTAGGCTTAGACTCTTTTTTTAAGTTTTCTCTCCCCTTGTCTTGTATAAATGACTTAAAATTGTTTTGGTTTAGACACATCTGACTTTTTAGATAAACTCTAAATTTTGCAATAGTCTTAGATTTACAAAATAGTTGCAAAAATGTCTCAGAGAATTCCATATAACCGGGTGTTCCCCTGTTCCGGGATCCCTCCAGGATACAAAAATCTGCAGATGCTCTGGTCCAGGATGTAATGTGGTGTAGTATTTGCATATAGCCTACTCGCATCCTCCCACATACTTTCAGTCATCTCTGGATTACTTACAAAACCTAATACAACGTAAATGTTATGTACAAATGGAGCCTGTTCCTCCCTCCCCTTGAGTCTGCGCTGGCCTCAGAGACTTGCTTGGCCAATGCATGTGGCAGAAGCGACATATGGAACTTCCAGGTCTAGGTCATAAGAAGTTCTGCAGCTACTCCAGCTGCCACCCACTGTAAGAAGTCTCAGGAATGCCTGTTCCCACCATGCTGGAGAGGTGAAAGAGTGGGGAGAGGGCCAGGAAGATGAGCTGCCAGGCAGAGAAGGGGAGGCCAGGAAACCCAGAGGAGCCAGACTCAGGAGTGAAGATGTCATCTTGGAAGTGGCTGCCCCAGCCCTGCTCCCCAGATAATGCCCTGGGGTTCAGAGACAGTCTTCCCCCATTCCCTCTCCCACACTGTAAGCAAAGCCAAACCGTGCTTTCTAGCAACCAAGTTTTGGGATAGTCTTGAAACTGTTAAAGTAAAATTATTTTGAACTTGCTAAAAATGGCAAGGAAGACTTTTTTTAAGACCATTGGGGTAGATGTGTCTTAGTCCATTTAGTGTTGCTATAAAGGAATTCCCAAGGCTGGGTAATTTATCAAGAAAAAAGATTTATTTGGCTCGCAATTCTGCCGACTGGAAGATTGGGCATCTGGTGAGGGGCTCAGGCTGCTTCCACTCATGGCAGGAGGCGAAAGGGAGTCGGCGTGTGCAGAGATCACATGGTGAGAGAGGAAACAAGAGGAGGGGAAGGTGCCAGCCTCTTTTTAACAACCAGCTCTCGTGGGAACAAATAGAGGGAGAACTTACTCATCGCCCACGTCACACCATGAGGATGGCACCAAGTCATTCATGGGGGACCCACACCCCCCCACCAGGCCCCACCTCCAACCCTGGGGATGGATTTCAACATGAGGTTTGGGGGACGGACATCCAAACTACAGCAAGGGGTCGAGACTATTGCACTAGGGGAGAGCGGTTGAACTCAACTCTAAATGCAGCAGGACAAGTGGGGATATATAGCCAAAGGCAGAGCAGATGGGACATTACTAAGAGGAACCTGGTTAGGTTAGGTGTCACGGTGGGGAGGGAGAGGATAGATATCAGGGATGGGAGGGTTCTCCATAAAGTAGCTCAGCAGGGTTCTTTCTGCAACTGGGCTTGGTAGGCCAAGGAGAGGGGCCAGGGCAAGGTCTAGCTGAAGGAAGGCTCAGAGGAGCTGGCTTAGGTTTGGTCGAGGAGGATGTCCTTGTTATTACACAGCAGTAGATGACCAGAGTGCAGGAGGGAGCATGGCCCGCAAGCATAGCAGGGGCACATGTGAGCTTTCCCTTGAGCCCTGCTGTCCCTGATGCAGGAATTGCTGGAGGAGCAGGGTCCTTTCCTTCTGGCCCTGAGAGGACTTGGGTGAAGACTGTGCGAGCTGGGGCCATGGAGCATGTGGACACAGTGTCGATGCTGGAAGACCTAGCCCAGTGCTGTGGGGGCAGAGAGAAGGGGCCAATGCTCACGCTGCTGGCTCATGGGGCTTGGGGACGGTTTCCCGAGAGAGCTGGGATCTGGGATCCTCCCTTTATCGTGTCCTTTTGACAGGAGGTCGATTACTTGCTTCGGTGAGTGAAAGGGGCCAGGAGCGAAATCTTGGACAGGGCTCCCCAACACCCATTGCTTGTCCCTGTTTGCGACACTGTCTCTGATAAAACACCTGGGGGAGGAGAGGTCGCCTGTTACAATGTCAGTCTCCCCGTTGTGGTTGCTGAGAAACACGCATTTCCTTTGAAGGTATCTCTGTAATTATTGCTAGTCCCAATGTGATCCCTCATGGCGTGGCGTGAGGCGACTGCCCACGGCCCCCTTGGAGCGCTGTCCCTCAGCTGGGGTGTGCTACCCCCAGAACCCCTGGAGAACCCATGGACGACAGAACCTTAGTGCTGGGGCAGTCACAAGGACTCCTGCAGAGGGTGTCCCCTCCCAAATCTAGACAGGCCCAGTCGTTCCCCAGCAAATCCGGGGTCAGCTGCTCTGCAGTCACCGCCAAGGGGTCTCTGGAAGATACCAGGTGAGATGAGGTTCCCCAACACCATGAGCTGTCACCAGCCGTCTGCAACCTCTGTCTTGGAGAAGAGCAGGAAGAGGGGGACCGTCTCTGGGAGACCCAGCATTGCACCTTAAGGGGCTGAGCACGTACCTAAAGGTGATGCCGCATGATTCCGCCAGGCTGAGTCACTGGATCCCAGGAAATCCCGTCTCCACCGCCCTCCCTGCAGTGAGAGCTGCTCCTGAGCACCAGCGGCCCAGGTTTGGAGAAAGCAGAGGCCGTTTTCCTGCTTATTTGGGGGAAGGCGTACATGTGGGACACAGCCTGTTACAAAATGGTACATTTTCCAAGTGTAGGTTTTATCCCGTGTAGCTACTCGGGGGAAGTGCAGACACCGTTCTCTAAGTGTTTGTGCACCCAGCGTTTCTCTAAGCGCTGGCAGCAGGGATGGACTTCTGCGCTTCCTAGTTATAAATGTCCTCTGTAGTCACCACTCCCACAAAAGGGACTCACTGCTTGCTTCAAGACAGTCACAGACTAATGTGATGGATGGGGCCCAGAGCTCTAGATTATTTGCTGGGGCACTAGGACCATGGCTTGCCTAATGAGCTCGATGATATATTTATGACCCTCATGTTTCACTTTCAACCCAAAGCCTAGAGTATTTCCTAAATATTATTTTATATCAAAATTTGCAGAATCAGTATTCCAGAAATATTTTATCGGCCATACATTTTCCCTTTGACGCTGCTCCCAGGAAGTCAGAGCCGTGCGCCTGATCACGCGTGTGTGCGCGTTGGGGAGGCCTGCGGTGGCCGGGGCTGGCCTCGCGCGCTGCTACTCTGCGTCCGTATCCTGCACAGACAGCGCGTCTGGACGTAGCATGAGACCTCCGGATAGAGCCAGTCCTCCCTCCGGCCCTGGACACACAGTGAAGCAACTCACAGGCCTCCTGAGGGACAGAACAGGAAACCCTCCCCACAAGAGGGAATAATAATCTCACGTTTGGGTGGAGCTTTAGGTTTACAGAGCCCCTCAGTCCTTCTCGGGTCGCCCTCACGGTACCCCAGGGAAGGGCTTGCAGACGCCATATATGTGCAGAGGGTCTGAGGTTCCCAGCATGAACCAAGGGCCTGTGGCTGCCACGTGGGAACCAGAGAGGCAGTGCTTGTCCAGAGAGGCAGCCCAGAGAGACCGCTGGTCAAGACACCCCACGAAACCCCAAAGACTTCTCTTGTGTAATTCTTAAAAATTTATAAGGAATGGTACCACTTATCATCTCATTCAATCTTTACTGTAATCCTTAGATTACTTACAGCAGGCCGCCGTTTTCTCATTTATCAGTGAAGGAATCCGACGCTCCCAAAGTCCCGCAGCCCTACAGCGGCGCTAAACGCAAGCAGTCCCTGCCGCCTGTCTGGTGCTGGTTTCTGGAGAGAGACAAGCACCGCCCCGCTGTCGGGGGTTGGTTGGCCGAGGGCCGGTGCCCCTGGCACTCCCGCCCGCCGTCTCCGTGGATTGGGGTGATCCCGGCCTGGGGACACGAGCTGCGCTGTCCCCTCCTCCTTGCAGGCAGGGCTGTGAAGGACAGATCCATCCAAGTGAGGATCCTGCCCTTGCCCAGGGCGACTCCCGCAGGTGTCTTGAGCCTCCCGTGCACTCGACTCCCATCGGTTTTTCCTCTGTGCAGTGGGATCTGTGAATCAGCAAGTGCGCACGTGCGTGTGGTGCGCACTGCCACCCAACGTCGGTTCGCAGTGAGGACGGCGTGTGGCACCGTAATGACAGCTGTCTCCTATGCGAGGCTTTTCCACGGCCAGCCACTGGCATGCGTCCTGGGCCTTGATCCTTGCAACGCCCCTAAGGCAGGCACTGTTAACAGTCCTTTCTTTATGGAGAAGGGAATGTCCCTGCCCGAGGTCACCTCCAGTCAGCAGGGCATAGACAGTGCCAGAGCTTTCGCCCTGTTGGTCAGGCGCTGCCGGTGCCTGGCTGGTGAGGAGGGCTCCCTGGTCCTAACTGGTTTTGTAGCCCTTACCTTCCCGGGGAACCAGGAGTTCCGAAATATGCTCCTTGCCAGCCTGTGTGGGGGGTGGCCTCACAACAAAAACCTAGGAAAAAGGCAAGTGACAACAGGCCTAGTTTTTAGTCCCTGACAGAGAATCTGCATCATTATGCTCAGTATCTGGGAATTATTGATTTTACACAAGTGGCTCATTTAAGAGGCTTAACACAATGCTGCCCACACCGGGACCCTTTTCTGGTGGGAAGCTTTTGAGAACGTCCATCTGCTCTGGGCCAGCCAGTGTTACTGGGGACGATGGTCTCCGCGAGAGCCCAGGGCCATGCCGCCAGGGGTAGGTAGACCCGGTTAAGGATTTCAGACGTGATTACCCTGAGAAAAAGGGGGAGTTACTAGAAGGTTTTAAGCCAGAGAGGGATTTTATTTATTCTCAATGTCTCAACACTTAAAAGTAGAAATGGAGGAGATGCTAGGCTGGCCTCTGTGAAGGTCCTGCTGCCGGCGCTGGCTCTGGGGGCTCAGCCCATCCTGGGAGACCTCCACGTGCCTGCGGCCCCGTCCGGTGTGCTGAGACACTAGCCCTGCCCCCGGCACAGGGGTCTCACTGCAGGTACAATGAGCCAGGACAGCCACCTGCGGATGGACAGTGACCCTGCAGTGTGAGTGCCCCCTGGGGCCAAGCACAGCACGGGCACGGCGGGTGGTGACGTAGCCACAGTTCCGCGACTAGGTGAACATACGTGCTCTTTTTAAAGTGATAGTTGGAAGACCTCTTTCATGAGCTGTGGGTGAGGTTTTTTTTTTATCTTCTTCCATTTAGGATCCAGATGATGGGATCTCCCCATCCCCCAGCAGGGACGTGGCTCTGGCTGTGTGGAGCACACATGGCCATCGTGTCAGGGCTTCCAGGGAGGAAAATGGGGCTCCCGTCCCTGCAGAGCAGTGGCTGTTTCAGTCTGACCGAGAGATGCGTCCTGGGTGTCAATATATAAAATATAAAGGAAACAGGACGAGGCCAACTTCCCCATACGAAACACCCCTCCCCATGTGCACGGTATGTTCCGGAAGGAAGTGAAGCCAAGCTATGCAGTCTCAGGCTAGGGTAACTCAGCCAGTCATGAGAATTTTGTCAGCATGGAGAGTTAAAAAAACTTCATGAAGTCTTTTTCCAAAAGCTTTACCGTTTTGTTTTATTCAGATTATCAGGTTAATGTCTTTCAAGACTCTTGGCTCGTGAGTCGAAAGTCAAGGCTTTGTTTCTCGCTGGGAGTTTTCCGTCCTGGGCCCACGTTTCCCCATGGGCAGGTCAGGCTGGGTAACCATTCTCGCCTGGACTGAGAGCGGGGCTGCTGAGGGAGACGTGGAATGAAGCATTTCAGGAACTATTCAGTGGTCGCCCTCGTCTCTGGCCAGTTCCCGTGCAGGGCTGGGAGTCCAGGCAGTGGGGATACAAAAACAGTGACCGTGAGCACAGAATGGCTCTTTGAGTGTGAAGTCCAACTATTGCAATAGGTAAGAAAAATCATTCTTGAGTTCTTTTTGAAAGCGCACTTAGAGCACATTCCAGGTCTGAAAGATTCTGAGAGCGCGCACAAATCAATTGGACTTCTGCATGATGCCACTTTCTAGAAAGAAAATCATTCGCGTGAAGTGCAGTGAGCTCAGCATGCCTCGGATCGGCCAGCCAGTGAGCTGCTGCACTTCCTCCCCCTGGATGGCCAGAAGCGGAGCCAGCGAGGGCTTTGGTGCTAGCTCTCATTCTAGGAGAGACCCATTTCCTTTCCCTGATTGCGCCTGCAACCCTGGCACACGCCTAGATGGCTCTTGTGGATGAATCATTTATAACACTGTTACAGTCACACTTGGCTTCACACACCTTTATTATTTTTTAATTTTAAAAGCCAAACACGCAGCAGCCGTTGCTCAGGGTGTGGGGCCTTCACCTGGCACCGCATCATGCCACCCCCGGGCAGGCGCGGCAGGGCCTCGGGTTGGCCTCTGGATAACAAAACACCAGGGCTGGGGGCTCTGCATTGGAGGGGCTGGCAGGAGAGATTCACATTGTCCCCAGGACAGGCTCCTGGCCTGGAGAGGACCCAGTGGCACTGATGACAGTGCTGTCGTATGCTGGAGGGGACCCACTGTGCGCATCTGGGCGGTCCCCGCATTGCTTTCCTGTCCCTGCTGGGAGACGGAGGGGCTGTGTTCCTTCTTCCTTCCTTCTTCTTCCCTTAAACCAGTGAACATCTTTTTACTCTTTCTTCCTCCATAGTCCACTTGTCTTTAATTTCAGTTTGTCTATGCTCTTGTTGGAGGTGTAAAATATCCGGACAGAACTGTGATGCTTTCGTGCCGTCCCTCTCACCTCTGCAACCTCCTCACCTGGCACCTAGTGCATACTAAATACATGTGTGACGAGTGAACTAATGAGCAAATTTGTTTTTGGGCCACACTGGTGCACCATCCACGCATACCAAAACCCCAGAGATCGTGTCGTCCATGAACAGAGAACTGAAACATATGTCACCATCGGGAAAATGTTCTCATTGATTCAGGATCAAAATGGAGAAGTAAGGACCAAATGATGATCTTAACAAGCTCTTTCAGAGCCCAGAAAAGTTATTTATCTGGATCCTTAAGTAAGGAGAGTCCACTAAAGGGACGTATGAGGAAGCAAAGAGCTGAGGCATGTGTCACCTGTCAGGGCTGCAGGAGGACAGAGGGGGGCTTCCCCGTTCTGAATGCGAAGCAGCTCTCAGGACAGGGCTGTGCGGGGACTGGCCGGGCTTGGTCCCGCTGCCCCCATGCCCAGGTGAGCACCCCCTGCCCCCACACCTGGAGCCAGCGCTCCCTCTCCACCAGGGCGTGGCTTCTTTTTCCAGTGATCCTTTTGGCTGCTGCTTCCTCCGCACCTTGTTTCCAAAGGCTCCTGCTCCTCTCTTTCACTTTGCTTCCCCTGTTTTCTGACTCTATATTTCACTGTCAAAGTCCCCAAGAGGAGGATCTGATTAGCCTATTACAGTGGTGAAAATTCAATTAACCCCCAACCCAGACCATGGATATTCAAACTAATTAAAACAAGCTGCACCATAACCTGCCTAAGTGTTAACTATTAATAGAAACCAGCAGCCAGTAGGAAACAGAAATAGAAGCACAATCTCCAAAGGCTAACCTGCAACACCAGAGGAAAGGGCCCTTCTCTCTCCTTCCCACTCTCCTGCTGTCCCTGCGCTCTACCTCCGTTCACCTTTTCCTTCCTGCTCGTGCACGTCCTCTCCGCACGGCCGTTGCAGCAGCTGCACCTGCCACTTGCTGTAAGGACTCCACCACCACTCACGTCGTTCTGGCGGATTTCACATGTCCTGGGGTGGCAGCTGACATGGTCCCCACTCTTCGATGCAGCCTGTTCAGGGACTTCAGGAGGCATGGTGCAAGGACAAACCTCTTCACACTGGGAACTGAGCTTAGTTCCTGTCACCTAAATCACTCACGTGGGTGGCTGATTTCAAGCAAGAAGGACTGATGAATACTGTCGTGTAATTTGCCCTGGGCCAGTGTCAGGAGACAGAAATGGGTAGTGTTTGTCTTTGGTACCTGGAGCGACAATGTGGTGACCCACCAACAACCAGTCTCCCCTTTTCCCTTGATAACAAAATCCCAGTTTTGCTCCAGGATTGGCTGACTGAGGAGAGAAGGAAGGTTGAATCTTGATGAGTCTAAGCCAGTCATGACAATCCTGTTCTCCTTAGCTTGTGATTGGTTTGGGGCATTGGGGAGCTGAGACATGTGGCCCCTTTCTGGCCAATGACATGTAAAGGAATGTCTACTGGGGAACTTTGAGAAAGATTTTCCATTCGGATTAAAATAGAGACACATGAAGAGGATGTACCCTTTCCTGCCTGCCTTTGTGTATTATTATGTGAGGATGTGGTGCTTGGAACTGCGGCAGCCATCTTGCCACCAAGAGGGGAAGATGCAGAGAAAACAGAGAGGCTGTCCCAGAGCCCTGGGGTGATCGAACCACTGGATCAATGTGGAGCCCTCGTCCTCCATACTTATTATATGCAATGACAAATTCCCACTGCTGAAGCCACTCTTGGGTATTCTGACTGTTGTATCAGACACCAACATGCCTTAGCACACTCTCTCCTGAGAGAGGCATATGGTGGCGGATTTAGTCTGGGGAAGCTTGTTGCTTCCCCAGACAGAGACAGGACGGGGTGACAGAGTCTTCTATTGATAGCCTTAGCCAAGAAATGGCTCTAGTCCCCAGGAAATGACAGAGTCTGCCATTGTCCCCACTCATACCCAAGGTGCCACCTCAATCAAGTGTACACATTTGTATCTCTTGGAAGAATTTGGAAAGGAGACAAATGAGGAGACCCTGAAGTCAATCCTGCTGCTGGGCCATCAGGCTAGGATGAGGTATGGTCTACATGGAAGAGGGAACCCACCCAAAGCCTTCGTGAAAGCCACTTTGTCTGAGAAGGCCACAGACAGGGACATTGGTGGCTGGGAGGTGTGCTGCCGGAGGGCTGGAGCCTGCAGGGTGGCGGTGGCAGCGGGTAGAGAGCAAGCCGCCGGCCGGAGGAGGCATTGCCCACATTAAGGGGCCTGTGGGTGGGAGACCCCCAGCAAGGGAGAGCCCCTAAAAAAGAAATAAAATTCACCCCAACCCCAAAGAAAAGGCAGCTGTGGACACCCGGCAGGCCCAGAAGACACCAACCTTAGATCACACGGGCACCTGTACGGTGGGGAAGTTCCTGTTCTTCCTTCTCTTCCCGAAGGATGGGCGAGGAGGAGGAGGAGGAAGAGGAGTCGTGGAGAAACAGGAACTCCTCTTTTCCCTTCACAACCTTCCAGTCCAAAGAAGCATCAAGCTGGACAGCAGCTTTAACCTTATAAAATTTTCTAAACAATTATTAGGGGAATGTTCCCATACGCACAAAAGAAGAAAGAATAATGAACCCCCATTCACTCATCTCTTACTTTCAATCATTATCAGTATTCTGCCTTTTATGTTGTATCTATTCTTCCCCAACACTATTTTTCCTAGAGGATTTTAAGGCAAATCCCAGACATTGTATCACTTTACTGGTATGTACTTCATTGCAGTAGGAGTCTCTAACAGATAAGGACATTAAAAAAAAAATAAGCACAATGCCATTATCACACCCAACCAAACTACTAGCATTCCCATGATATCTAATATCTAATAGGCAGTCCATGTTCGATTTCTCCCATCAACTCAAAGATGAATTTTTTAGTTGATTGATTCAAATTAGGGTATAAACAGGGCCCCTGCCTCCCAAGCACGCGATGGGCCTCTTAGCTCATTGCTTTCCTCTTGGGGGTTTTTAACAGCCCCTGATGATTGCTGTCAAGCCTCACTATTTCTTTAGGGGGTTACAAAATTGTCATTTTCTAATAATATAATCACTTCACTCGTAATTAGCCAGGTTCTTCTATTAAGAAGAATCCTCCTCTGTCGACTGTTTGGTTAGTCTGAGATGAAGTCTGTGTAGGGAGGGCAGAGTAGATGCTGGAACTTGCCCTTTACACATCCGCTTTCAGAATAATGTGTGGGTGCCCTGGCAACCTCTAAAGGTCCCCAATAAGCTTGGGTGTTTTGTTTGTTTGTTTGATTTAGTATTTATGAGCACATGAGTTTTGTTTTGTTTTCTATATTTGATTGCTGTCATCTTTCTTTTCAAGATGTTCAAATTGTCTCGTCTTTGGCAAGTTGGTGCGCCTTCAGGTTGGGTCCTGTGTGGTGTGGAAGTTACTCTGTGGTCTGATACTTTCCTAGTCTGCAGGCTCAGGGAGTCCTAGGCTCATCTTGTACATTTCCTGCCCTAAATCTGACGTCAGTCATTTCTCCAAGGAGTCCTGCTTCCTTTTCGTGGAAAATGGTATTTAGACACCAAATCTGTATGGGGAAGCATTTCATTTTAATTTGGAGCTCCAAATATTAAATGAAATTGGACATTTTTTAATTACTGAAATGAGACTGTACTAAAATTGGTGGAAAAACTTCTATTTTCTGAGGCTGATGAGAGTCATGGGACCTGCCCTAACTCACGTCTAGCTCTGGGCAAGTGATTTACATTTCTAGCCTGAGGTTTTCTCGTTTGTAAGTGGGAACAGCAAAACCCACCTCCATGGGCTGTGATGAGAATGAAGTAAGAGTACATGCGAAAGATCTTCTTCTAATACATGTTCACCCAGGGGTGGTAGCAGAGATATTTGTTGTCATCTCTGAAACCCAGATGAGAGACCCACCGTGCCAGAACACCAGGGAGATTACCCGGAGGATGGAGGTTTTAGGAAGGATTGCCAGCCCGGCAGGCACAAACCATCCCACAGCTGACCAAGGGCTGGCCACGCACACATGCGGACGTGTACACACGCACGCGTGTGCACACACACAGTTGTGCAGCAGCACACCCCACTCTGCAGACTGATGGTTGTAATGAAGATGGCACGTCAGGCTGCTGGTGATAGCGGTAATCACGCAGGAGCACAGCGTCGCTACTACTGCCCTGAGAATTCGCGGGTAAGCAGCCAGGCTTTTGGAATACTGGACACACGATTGCATCGGGCAATGGAAGGAAAGGAAGAAGCGTCAGGTGTCTGGCCTCAGTTAGATCTCCGGTTGTGATCTTGCCCACTGCTTCCTGTGGTGCGGCTGAACCTGGCTGGTCAGATGACCTGCAGCCACACGGAGGAAACACCGGGCTTCACACACAAAACAAGCCAAATTCCTGGCCTTTACCTAGAGCCCCCCAGGTATGCTAAGTCGCCGTGAGTGCCAGGAATAGTGAAGAGCTGCATAGAAAGGAACATGGCTGTGAGGGAAGCGTTTGGCCAGAGACAGAAACGTTTCGGCTGCCGCCCGCTGGGATGCGGGGTCGTTTGTCACATCGCTGTGGCAGCCGCAGCTCGCTGACGCTTGCTGGCGCTGTAACAGTGCCTGGCACTCGGTGGTGAACGAATGAATAAATACTGTTATTTTGAGAAAAAATAGAGCATAGGTACCAGACAAACTGTGCCTTCTCCATCGAAACACCTTTTCTCTGCGGAATGGAGTCTCTGGGCGCATTGGAGGGAAGTGGAGGCAGAATGCTCGGGCGGGAGCCCCGACGCGCAGGCGCCGTGGATCGCACGCCCCCTCCCTCCAGCTCTCGGCCCCCGCCCCCGGCGGGCACCGGCCTTGCTCCACGTCTGGTGCCGTCTCCTGCGGGGACTGCTTTCTCTCCTGCCTCCCACGTGCTGGGTAGAGCGCAGGGAGGCCCACTTAGGAGCCACGTCCCCAACGTCCGGTTCTGGCCGCTGGGCCGGCGCTGCGGGGCCTGTGTTAGGAGCGCACGCGTGCGGAGGTTCCAGAGCAGTGTCACTGCCCTAGCAATCCTCTGTGCTCCACTTACTCATCCTTTCTCCCCGACCCCGGCAACCCCTGGCAAATACGGATCTTTGTTACTGCCTCCATAGTTTCCCATTTCCAGAATATCGTAGAGTTGGAATCGATCATACAGCATGTAGCCTTTTCAGACTGGCTTATTTCACTTAGTTATATGCATTTAAGGTTCCTCCGTGTCTTTTCATGGCTCATAGCTCATTTCTTTTTAGCACTGAATGG
>CAUYSK010070724.1:0-74270 GCA_963575035.1 Avahi laniger
AGTCTGTCAGCTCCAAGAGGGACAATATTAGTTTCCTCATAAAGACCTTTGGTATGAGAACTTAACTTTAATGCTACCCCAAGAATGGCTCAATAAACATTTAAACAGGAGCAGGTACTATCTATGCACCCATTGGATACATTTTTGTTTGTTGAGGCAAAGTAGGAACTCCTTAGGCTTACGATTACTTAAATAGCTGGACAGTGGGGGCCATTTGTTTACTGGGGATCCTCACCACTCCCTGGTCAGTCCATAGCAGATCTGAGACTAGATCCCCGAAATTATTTTCATGAATAACCAGGGAAACTTTAGATGGGAACTTCGTCTGGGGAACCCCAAAACAGTATATCCCAGGGGAATCCCAGATGGAGATGGTAACTTCTTTGGGTACAGTCTACTCTCCTGGTGGGGAGTGGAAGCTCATCAACACTTGCTTTGCAACCTGTCTGTGACCTTGAGGATTATTGACAATGAAACTGCATTGGTGATAGCTACTAAAAAAAACTCTTTAGATCTTTAGCTCAAGAAGATCTTGATAATCCCATTGCTTTGAACTATATTTTAGCTAACAGGGAAATATTTGTGTTATAGCTGATTCTTCATGCTGTGCTTATATAAATTTCTCTGCAGAGGTATAAGTACATGTTGACAAAATTAGGCAGCAAGCTACCTGGTCACAGCAAACTGTAGAATGTGGAGACCTGGGGACAGGGATAGGTGATTGGTTTTCTAATTATTTTCTCTTGCCTACCAAGTGGGGTAAAAGCCCTCTCATCAGGTATCCCCCATTTCGCCTTGTCAGTCTTCACAGTTGTGGTTGTTGCATATGCCTCTCATCACCTGGTAATCTCTTGCATCTGTTATTTTTGTAAATCTACCGCCGAAGCCTTGACAGAAAGAGCAATGGCATCAACAAGTACAAACCTTCCATCGAAAACGTCACCCCAGTGCAGCAGGAAGCAGCTCGATGACTACATCACTCCTCCTCACATAGCTGTGGAAGGGTTAAACTGACAGTGGGGAACGTGCAGCAGAGGAAAAGTTTGGAGAAAGAGCAATGGAACGCTTCAGGAGTTGTCCTTCTGAAAATCCCACACTTTTTGGGAATTAAAACTTGCATTCCATCCCCAGGCCATTGATCGAAGGGGCAGAAAAATGTTCTTTGCTGTTTGTTCTTTTTTATCTTTAAAGAGGATTGTCCATAGAAGGACAAGGACCGCAAAGTCGTAGTCACTGGAGATAAGGTCGCCATCGCCCAAGAATCAAGACACAAGGTGGAAAACACCAATTATAGTTAAACAACAATAGCCCGAAGTGACACTGGTCAAGCAGGCCCAAGCTCAATTGTTGAAAACCCCCTTTTAAAAAGCCCTGTATTGATATAGCACCTCTTGTATACTCCTGGATAGAGCTGGAACGCATTCTACTAAGTGAGGTATCCCAAGAATGGGAAGACAAGCACCACATGTACTCACCGTCAAATTGGTATTAACTGATCAACACCTAAGTGCACACATAAGAATAACATCTATTGGATGTTGGGCAGGGGGGAGGGGGAGGAAGGGGGAGGGGACGGGTATATGCATACACAAAGAGTGCAATGTGCACCACCCAAAGGATGGATATATTTGAAACTCGGACTTGGCGGGGGGGTGGCAAGGGCAACATATGTAACCTAAACATCTGTACCCCCATAATATGCTGAAATAAAAAAAAACTGAAGGTATAAACATTCCAAATGTAGTTAGGATTTCTAAAGATAGTCTTAATTTTTTTTTTAACAAATGCTTATTAACTACCTACAATGTGCCAGAAATTGAGCAAAGAATTCAAAGACAATGCTAGCATTGCATTAAACGTGATTCTCGTAACATCTATTAAATGGAATGATTATTATTAAGCACAATGATATTTAATTACTCTGAATAGATGAATTTATTCAGGAGAAGTGTTAACTATTTTTGTTCTTATTCCTACTTTGAGACTCTGAAGACTTACGCACTAACTTTCCCAAGAAAATCTTTATGTGGCAAGAAATTGGCTATTAATTTCAGGAACCCCCCAAGCCATGCCGCACCTAAGTGTGCCAGGAGGAAACGGTGTGGCCAGTGGGCAAATGGCAAGAAGAAAAGGAACTTGCCAGATGGCAGTCCAGATCTCTGGCGGTTCACACATTTTTGGACATTACTTGAATCAAGATTTCCTTATACTTCAAACCAAATATACAGATATAGATACAATCTCTAGGGATCCTAGTCAAAACTGCTTCTAGCCTTAAACTCACAATGCCCTCAATGTTTCCCACCAAATCACGAAGATTAGCGGGTTGACGTGATTATGTACATTCCACTAGCTGGTCGGAGACTCCGCTGTCTGTAGTCACTTTCCAATACGAGAGTGACAGAGCACAGCCAGTGACACCGAGGGGCTCTGGAAGGCAGGGGTTTTGCTTCCACTCCTTGAACAACCACGGCCACTGGGGCATGAGCGTAAAAACAATTCTCACACACACACACACACACACACACACACACACACAGGAAGTGGCCCCATCTAAAGTTCTGCTTTGTTAAGGAAAAGAGTCAAGCAAGTGATTAGGGAAACGTTAGCAAACAGTTGAGCTTTCTTCACTCCCTTAGGATAATGGTTAGTGATGTACTCTGTTTTGAAAATCCATTTCTTCCCCATAGGCAGAAAAGAAATTGTTATTTTTACCCTCTGACCTTTGGCATTTTGGTTTGATTTCTTGTTTTGCTGCTTTTCTCTGTTCACTGGCCCAATAAAGAGAGGTCCCTCTCCAGCCCTGGGACCTTAGAGGAAATCTTTAGCAATGGACACACTAATTAGGGGAAAGCAAATAGTAATCAAGCAAGTCCAGGGCTGAGAACTGCACTCGATACCCTCTTCCTGAGTGTTCATAACCCTCCCACCTGGTCACAGGAAGGGCCCGTGTGGCCAGGGGTTCTGTCGACACAGCTCCCGGCGGTTTGTGCACACGGTCGGGCGTGCTCGCAAGGGCGGTGCGGGCGCGTGCGATTCCACCATTGGCTTTGCTGTTAGAGAGCACAGGCTTGAGTTCCTTGGGGGCAATTAATTATCACGGGACATGTGTGAGGGAGAAAAACACCCAAGTTTGTCTTCTAGCCACCGGCGGCCACGCCCACTGTCCTGGGAGGGCTGCCTGTGATCTGCCTTAGGAAAGAGTCAGCCACTTGAAGCGGACGTGTCATCCCGCACGTGAGCGCTTTCTGGACAGGCTGGAAGCTGATGTGACGTGGCATTCGGGAGCGCGGGCAAACATCGTCACCCCACGCCATCAACAGTGGGTCAGTCACCAAAAGCACTGTAGGGGCAAGTGCGGCAAGTGGCCTACATAACTTACGCTTGCTCTGAAAGCTTTCTTCACAGTGCGCGCCGGAGGAAAGAAGATGGAGCCCAGAGAAGCCCCTTCTCTCCTCTGCGGCCCTCCCTGGGAGGCCGCCTTCTGGGTCGGTAGGCGAGGACCAAGGCTAGCTCCCTCAGCCGTGTGTTTTCCCAGCACTTGTCTTCTGCCAGTACCCCCAGCCTTTCCGAAACGCCAGCCCTCTCTGAGCCTGCCGCAGACGCCCCGGCCTCCACGCGCGCGCCCAGCGATCCCTGCCGCCTGCGCCCTGCAGCTGTTTGTCACTGGCTGTGCTGGGCAGTGCTTGGTCGGTCCCCGGCTGCCTCTCACGTAGAGACAAGGTGCTCCAGAACGTGTTGGCACAGGGAGTAGTGAGCCAACATGTCCCACTCAGCTCGGCCTCAGGAAGGCACCTCGAACACCGCGCGAGACAGAGGAGCCACCTCAGGAGGCTGGGAAGGGAGGTTCCCGGGACCGTGAGAGTTCAAGCAGGGGTCACCCAGAGGAAGGGGCTGTTGTCATTTCTTCAATATTGTAATCAAGTGCATTGAACACCGTTGCACATAAATCTTTATGTGTATCTCTATTTACTTCCATGAGACAGATTTGCCAAAACGGAATCACGGGGTCAGTAAGGCCAAAACATCCCCGAGAGACGGCGTCCGGATTCACACTCCCCGAGACGGCGCTCTACAGGGAGCAGCACTGGATCAGCCCAACCCTCCGCCCTGCGGTCTCTGCCAGGTGTCTCTCCGAGAACTGCTGTGAAGCAAAGTGTTGGAAACACCCCCGAAGGACCACGGATAACCCGCAGAGCCGCCAAGAACAAGCCACCTTCCCCTCATGACACAGAGGAAGAAAATGGCACAGGCAGAAACCGCTGAAGTTGGAAGACAGGCAGACTGGCAGGAAATCTCATGCCACCCTGGCACATTCCAACTAGTCTGAAGGTGTATCCTGGGCTCGCGTGTGGGAGAGCACGGCAGCTGCAGGCCTGAGCCCCTCTCAGGGCTGGGTAGCTCATCTCCCAGCGCCTCTGCGTCGGCTTCTCCCCCCGGCAAAGAAATGAACCCAGGAGGATGCTGCCTGCATCCCCGGGCTTCCTTCCGGCTAAGTGGGCAACGTGCCCTCAGGCGGCCCTTCTCTCCTATTCTGAAGGGCAGGGAGGGCAAATCCCATGGGCCAAGGGGAGAGGAATCAGCCTCAGAGAGAAGAGATTCTGGAGCCCACAAGCCTCCTGGCTAAGGCAGTGCCTAAGGATGAGTCTTGGCCAGTCACGGGACAGCCCCGGGGCTCAGGAGCAGTGCAGAGCACGCAGGCCCTGAGGGAGAGGACCAGTGGGCAGGTGCCCAGCGTTCGTCCCTTTCTCTTTTCCCTTCTTAATGCAGATCCAAGGCCGTTCTGCTGCCCTCTGAGGAACACAGGACTGGGGAGACGGGGATGGACGACACCTTATCACCATCAAGCCCAAGTCTGTGGCCCCAGAGGAGAGCTGACCTTTAGGTGTATGCAGTCGCCTCGCACGGCGAGAGGGGAGCGAAGAGACAAGGCCCTAAAGCAGCAGGCCACCGGGATGGGCGGGGCGCAGAGTCTGGGTACGATGCGCTGTCCCAGGAGCAGGGCCACAGACTGACATGTTACCTCCAGTTTCCCGGGGAGTTTCACAGACACTTTCTGAGTATTTTCTGTGTGCCCAGGAATGTGGTAGGTTCTTCGCAGAAAACAAAGGAAGTGGGATACACCCCCTGTCCTCATGGTATCAGCAACCCTAACTCTCCTATCACTTTGCAGCTTGGCTGACCTGTGACAGCTCCTGATTAAGTACATCAGCCTGGCCCTGCGTTCCCCATTCCTCTCTTAACTGACTCACTCATCCACCAAGCATGTCATGAACACCTGCAGTGTACCAAGGCCTAGCTAGCCCTTTCTTCTTTTCTATTTCTCCCTTTTGGAATGGGAACACCCATCCTATGCCGGTCCCTCCCGTCTTCTAGAACCACATAACATGTTGGGTTCATAGGTTCGCTGCTGGAGAGCAATTTGTTTCAAGATGAATAGTAGCTTGAGTCTTACCCAGATCTGACTGAGATGATATTTAGATAAGACTTTGGACTTAGACCCTAAATTTGATGTTGGAATAAGACTTTTAGGGCTATTTGGATGGAATGAATGTATTTTGCATACAAGAGGATTAGTATATACAATGGGATTAGTGACCTTATAAAAGAGGCCCCAGAGAGATCCCTGACCTCTCCCATGAATACCATGTGAGGACACAGCAAAAACACAGCCGTCTACAAACCAGAAAGCAGGCCCTTAACAGACACAAAATCGCTGGTACCTTAATCTTGGATTTCCCGCTAGAACATGAGAAATACATTTCTTTTGTTTACAAGCCACCCAGTCTATGGTGTTCTGTTTCAGCAACCCTAACAACTAAGACAATGCTGACACCGCCCAGAACTTTAAATATAGCAGGGCCCTTTACACACATGATCGTGTATGAGCCTGAGCAACTCAGTGAGGATGGCAAGCATTGTTACCCCATCTGCTTGCTCCTTGAGGAACTACAGGTGCAGAGCACAGACTGTTGCTGAGCACCTACTATGTGCCAGCACTATGTTCTCTGCTTTCCTTACAACTTGCCACTGTGTGGGGTTAAAGTCGTCATTTTATAAGGAAATGGATATCCAGTGCAGAAAGCAGGGTTTTGGGGCAGCACTACCCTGGTCCCCCATTGCTGCCACTTAACAGGTGTCAATACTGAGCAAGTCCCAGTGGTTCTGAGCCAGCGTGTGGGAGAGCCACATGCTCTTACACCGCTAGTGAATACTGACAAATACCGCTAAGTGATCTGCCCCTTCTCTGGGGTACCGCCGCCCAACCCCAGCTGTACTGGAAGTGCTCGCTCCCTTGTTGGAATTTCATGAGACTTTTCACTGCCTAGATTAGATTATGTACATTTATGTCCCTAATCTCTACGAGGCTACAAGCTCAACAAGGAGATCTTTAGGATTATTTGCGTGCGCACGCGCGCACACACACACACACACACACACACACACAGCCCTCCAGCTCTTTAGGATTATTCGCGTGCACACACACACACACACACACACACACACACCCCCCTCCAGCTTCTCTCACGGAGCACAAAATCTGCCTTAAAGAACAAGAATTCAAGGAAATTCAGTCCATTCTAAGACATATACTCTCCCACTGAAAGCCACACAGGACATCCCATCATGCCTGGCCTAAGGGCCACTCCTGTCCCCATGGTCTCCTCTCCAGCCCCGCACAGGGACAGCTCCCCAGTGGCCTCTTCCCTGCAGCACAGGCCTCTCTCCTTCTCACTTTCTTTAGGACGGGCAAAGAGCCCCTGCTCCTCCTTCCTGACTCAGGGCCTTTGCAAAGGCTGTTCTCTCCACTGAGAACACATTTCCCTCCTCTCTGCCCTGCTGGCACCTATAACCCTTCACCTCACCAAGAGTCTTCCCTGTTCAACCAACCTAAAGTGACTCTCATGGCACCACGCTCCTATGCTACTTAAGGCTTGTCACAATTTATTAGATACTTAATTTCTTCTCATCTGTCTTTTCCAATAGACTTTCGTCTCCACAAGGGTAGACTATGCCCATTTATCCCCAATTTCAGAAGGCACCCATAAATATTTGTTGAATAAATAAATGATTACAAACTCCAGCTTAGCGGGATCTGAATTAATGACCCTTAGCCACCATCCCCAGTGTGTGTGAGCAATTTCCTGAGCTAGTCCTGCCAAGGTTATGGCAGGAGGGATACTAGGAGGGACTCAAGCTCTAAAGCCTTTCATCACCGACATCATCACCACATTCACAGATGGCCTCCCCTGGTGCCTGCCAAGAGAAGGAATCTAGTTCCAGGCCAGAGGGGGCCCTGTGGCTTTGCTGTGGACTTGGGAATTCCTCACAGCCATGGGAAGTTTGGCCTCCTCTCCTTCAGATAACGTCACCAAGCAGAAGCTGGACCTGCCGCTGAGCAGGAAGCATGACACAGCAGCACCGCCAGCTGCAGAAGCATCGCGGACAGGGCAGGCTGAGAAGGGCCTTCCATTGCGTGGTAACAGAGCCGCCTCCGGTTCAATGTGCCCGTGAAAAGCCTCATTTGAGAGAGCACCTTGGAAAGGTGCCAAGGTCCCCAAACTAATTAACTTTCATTTCTCCTGTCCCTCTGTGTATGGAGGGCCTGCCCTCTGCCCACCCCCTCCATGAGAAACATTAAAGACAGGACATTAGCTTGAGAACATTCTATTTAAAACAAAAGTCCTCCTAAAGATAGTCTTGGATGTCCATCTAAATCATCCTGAGTCTATTCTCTGGCCCCAGAACCCACATGGCCAGTGCCCCAGATGGGCCCTACGATGGTGGCCGATATCCATAAAGAATGTCTTTCACGGTTCATTGGTTGAATTAATCTGATATAAAACGTCTAAACTGAAAACCTGTGGGTTCGGATCTTGAGTTTCGGCAGAGCAGCAAGCAGCCTACGGTAGATTTGTTAATAACAAAGGAGAAGGAAAGAGGTTTGAGAAAATTAAAACAAAAGGAAGTAAAAGTGGGAAAATTCACTCTGATAACTTTTGTAAAAGATGATGACATATTTTGTAAGGGGGTCACACGGACTCTGGTCTACTCGGGTACTGCAAAGAGTCCCCAGAACTTGTGAGGATCTCAGCACTCAAGACGGGCAATGTAGCATCTTCAGTGAATCGCAGGGGGCTCAAGCTTGTCTCAGTGTTCAGAGACAGATGTGCTCCTGTAGTGATTCACACCTGTATGCTACCCAGCAGGCCCCAGTTCCTGGTGGAAATCATACCTAGTGAGCCGCTATTCAAAATGGGCACACCTACCTCAACCTCCTCTTTCTAATCCACTTAAATCTGATGCGTGAAGTATGCCAGTGTGTACGTTCCTTAATGTGCAAGGACACCAGCAAACACAGAAACTGCAGCCCATCACTTTGGGCAGAACCGCAGAGCAGGGCAGTGAACTCAATGTCTTTTTACAGGAGATGGAGACAGGCAGTGAGAGGACATCGTTAATCAATCCCTAGCCCTGCAAACAGCCATTCCCAGCTCCACAGACGTTTAGCTTGTTAGCATCTCGGCACGCACACACCCTGGGAATTCAACCATAAAACATTCTCTGTCTCCTAAACATAGAATGTGGCTCAGAAAAGAGACAGTGATCAAATGCTTTGGGGTCACTGGGAAACACGAACTGTCCTGCCCCCCACCCTTCCAGAAGGGGCTATTTCCGAGGCAGCACAGCCTGGAGGGGCAGATGGCCACCTCCCAGAGCAGAGGCTCTGCTCCTTGAGGGACACACCCAGAAACTACCTGGCCAGGCAAGAGGCCGTGAGACTCACTGGGAGACCTTGCCGGGTGACCTTGCCCCCACCCACCTCTCTCCAGATGTCACTGGAAGTACAATTTAAAAAAACAAAGCACGGTAAGATATGAGTGTAGCACATTTTACTGGCAGTCTTCCTTTTGTTATGTTTTAAAATGTATTTGTAAAACCAGCCTAGTGGATTTGCCTTACAATGTAATATCTGCCTCTCATTCTGTCCCCTGCTCCAAGGGACTAAAAATTCCACACAATTATTCACATCTCCATTATGAATTGCTTTTGACTCTCTGTTGCTCTTGTCATTAAAATCTAATCAATAATCTTGGCTTCAGAGAGGAAAACAAAGGAACAGAGAAGTTAAGTGGCTTGCTTGAGTTATAGATCTTGCTCAGTAAAAGCTCCACTAGCACCTGGGCCCTCACCCTGGGCAGAGCCATAGAGCACTTCTGTTGTTAATGAAAAAAAAAAAAACAAAACAGGCTTGTGGGTTTAAAGTAATTAAATATCTATGTTTAAGTGACATGTGGTTTGAATGACTGCTTTTGGAATAACCACAATGGGGAAAAATGAACCAGAATTACTGCTTTGGGAACAGAAAGGAAGAAACAGGTTCGATACCAGGGCCCAGATTAGTTGCTCTGCAAGGGGCAGGGATTAGGGAACACGGGCCCAGCCTGTGTATAGCACCACTGCTAGGGCCAGGAGCAGCCCGGCCGGTGGGCTTTATCACCAGGGAAAAGCACTCTGAAAGCTCAGCCCCAAGACTCCGCCGCAGAGGAGGCCGCGCAGCACAGGCAGAGGGTGTGGAGTCTGGGAGTGCAGTGACCTCCATCCTGGTTCCGAATCTTCCCCTTAGTCGCCCCAATTAGTGTAGTTATTTATGAAACCTCAACAGTCCCACCTGTAAAATGGGGATTAAAATACAGACGCAGAATTTTGTGAGAAGTCAGAAAGCGTGCAAAGCGTGCCTAACACATGGGAGGTGGTCAGTAAGCGGCATCTTCCGAAACAGCCACTCTCCCGCTCCTCTTCTTCAGTGTCTAGTGATATTGATTTGCAAAACAACAGACCACAGTGATGCATTTTCTGTCTCCAAAGGTCATTGATGCAGAAGAGGGCAAATGCAACACTCCGCTGCATTAATGCCACCATCAGCCTAGAAACAGCACCAAGCTCTCATTAGCACCTTGCCTAGACCCAGAGCACCATAGAGGAAGATCTCTGAACTAGAAACAGGACCCAAGGCAATCCCGGGGTCACCTGGAAAAGGAGCACGAGCATGTAAATATAAAATCGTAGTAATGGATGTGAGCACAGTCACACTTGGTGATTGGCAATGCCTCGAGCCATGAAGCACCAGGAAGCCGTCCAGACATCGAGGAATTAGCCACCCTCTGCGTGGCCACGTCTTCTACACCTCGACAAGTATGTGCATGTATAATCAACCAGTTCAAAGCCCCTGTAGCAGGAGGCAGTGCTTTGTTGTAAAACAAAACTGAGATGAAATAACCATCATGCTTTCAAATATGCTCTGAGAGCTTGGTATTTGAGGCACACTCTGTGATGTACTTCTCTCTGACCTCGAACACTTTGATTCTTTTTTTTCAGGTTCACATAAAAGACAGAAAGCTCTCAGATTGGTTTACTGTGTCGAGCGCCTCGACTGGATCTGAATTCTTTGCTGGTGTGGAGAATTAGTTGTCATTCCAGATAGTTAGGAAGTGGAGACAAAGGGCCGTTACACTAGCGAGGCCAGGCCCAGCGGGAAGTCAGGCCATGTCTGCTCCTTATTTAAAAACAGATTAGTTCCCACTACTCCCTGAAAGCTTCGAGGGGTGCAGGTAGATATTGGAAGTTCCATTCTGACATCCTTTCCTCCCATTCACGATACACTTGCAGAATGTGAGAATGTGGCTTGTCTGGAAGGCTTAAGACAAATGCTTCAATTTTCCATTCTCCAAATGAAAATCAATGGCAACAGAGAGGTAAAATCAATGCTCAGCACTCTGCAGGGAAACCTCCGCCCCCACCAGTCTCTCGCCCACGCGGAACAATGAATCAGAACCAGCCATCCGGACTAGCAGAGTCCCCGAGAGCAGAGCCCTCTGCAGGCCTTAGGACTTCCAGTCTATCCCCCAGTCCCTTAAGAGAGTATCTTTAAAACCTAAGTCAGGAAGAACAACACACTGTTGTAATAAAAACTCTTCTTCCACAAACCCATGTACCTGTGGGACCTCTCAGGCATCTGAAACCAGAGTTTGACCTATCTGTTTCCTGGAGGATCGACTTTATTAGCGAGCCTTAAAGAATGCTTAGGTGCCCGACAACCACTACCGTGAGGAAGTGGTCCTTCCCAGCCAACAAATGATCCGCTTTCTGTCATCATAGATTGGTTCACATTCTCCAAAATTTCACGTAAACAGAAATTGTACAGTATATACTTTTTTGTCTGTCTTCTTCCACTCAGCATAATTATCATTAGATTCATCCATGGTGTCAGATGCATCGATAAGAGCCTATTTCTTTTCACTGCTGAATAGCAATCCACTGTAATAGGTACACCGCAATTTGTCTACTCATCCACCTGCCGAGGTACGTTTGAGTTGTTCCCCAGGTTTTGTCTGTTACGAATAAAGCTGATATGCATACCCATGAGTGAGTCTTTAAACACACATGTGCTTTTATTACATATTTTATAATCAAAATACATGTTTTGCAGATATTTTCTCCCAGCATGACTTGCCTTTTTATTTTTGTTACAGTGTCTTTAGAAGACCAGTGATGAAATCCAATTGTCTCCCTTTTTATTTTTTTTTTGCATTTATAGTTCACTTTTTTGTGTTCTGCTTACGAAATTTTTGTCAAACCCAAGGTCACCAAGCTTATGTTTTCTTCTAAAAGTTTTATATCTTAGCATAAAGGTAGGGTCTATGACCTAAGGTCTATGACCTATTTCAAGTTAATTTTTTGTATAGTCTGTTATATAATTAAAATGTATATCTATAAAGAGTTTACAGTATCACAAAAATACTCATTTATAAATATTAACTGAAGAGGGCCCAATTAAATTTTTATATACAGCACAGGCAGCACTTGATAATCAAGTTTTGACAAAAACAAACCAAGGGACAAAACTCAGGACTAAAAGAAAGAATACAAGGAAATACCCTACAATATTTTAATTACTATCTTTAGATAATATGACAACTACCACTATAACAAAAATAAATTGGAGCATTAAAAAAAAATCACTGAAGAGAAGTGGCCCTTTCTGACTCCAGGCTGCCTTCACACTGCTCTGCGGTGCACAGGTGGCCCCTGGGAGAACCCGAAAGGTGAAACTATGCCAAGCACCCGCCCCCTCTCAACCCCACTCGATATTGCTTACGAGCAGGGAGAGGTGAATTTCCAAAAAGAATTCTCCAAAGAGAATGAGAGTTTAGCTGAAGGTTCCAGATGAAACCAAACACCAACAGCACCCTGATCGCGGAGAAGAATTCCAGCAGGGAGGGCCAGTCGCCCTGCTTAGCCCCCACTGAAACTGCCAGCCCTGACACGCCAGGCACAGATGAATGTGTCAAAACAGCCTCTCCATCCACTCGATCTTCGCGGGCAACGAAAGCTAATGAAATTCTTCCGCTGATGTGCTCACTGTCCTTCTGTCTTGATCTGCCTGCAAAGACAGCGTGAGCCTGGTGATCAGCCCAAGGCTGGCCGTGCTGCCTCCCGTCTGTGCGTGCTGCTGACGGTCTGGCGGGCAAGACTTGCCTCTTGAGCTGCCGCAGAGGCCAGCGTGGCTGGTGGCACTGCTTACAGATGTTGCACAGAGAGGAAGATTACTTCCCTGACTGATGAATAAACAGAGTTGTCAGCATGGTCTCCCTGGTCAGGGGGAACCCCTGAAGTATATGTGGAAGGACAGATGTTTCATCTGGGAAGGTGTCCAAGGCCCGTGCAGGATGTGTGCGCTCGGCTGATACTGTGGGCTGAGGCGTTCAGCCTCAAGAGGGAGAGGAGGAAGGTTGGGTCCACAAGCACAGCCGACACACTGCAGGGCCTCCCTGGGCCGGGCCCCCTCCCAGAAGCTGGTAAGGGAGTGGGCATGTCGCCTCGGCCAAGGCCTCCTCATTGGGCCGTTTTCCAATAAATGAACGGGACTTGTTATCAGAAATACAGTCGTCTTCTTATTCCTGATACCCAGTGGATCACAAAGCGGGCAGCAGAAATGGCCCTGCAACCTTCGTGCTAAACCTCAGAGGCTTCCGCCCGCAGGAACTGAAAAGGCGAGCACAGTCAGACGACGGGGAAGGGGCCTCAGCACCTGTGGGGAGTGACTTTCACTCAGGAGCATGCAACTTTGGGGATTTCTGGCTGACCTTCCAGAATGACACAGATAAAACTACTATCATCAAAATTGCTTCAGTAACTGTAAGAACAACTATCATATTTAATACTAGACGGTGTAACTTTACACACCATCATCTTACTGAACTCTCACCCAAACATTCACAAAAAATACCCTATGCAAGGATTCACAAAACGTGCTACCCATAAACCCTCCGTGTGTGAATTACTAGAGGATGTATTCTAGTGCATGGAAAAGAGGAATGGGACAAGCACTGTCATTAAACCTATTTAATGAATGGGAAAGCACAAGTCAGAAAGATAAAGTAACTTGGCAAGGTCCCTTGGAAATAGGAAACAGTCAACCGAGATTGGTCGCATTTCCAAATCCCTGCTCTTCACCACTACAATTTTGTGGTCACCAGGAGACGTAGGAGATGAGGATTACATTTTCAACATAAGCAAAAAAGTGTCAGTGCTTCCAACACAGAAACATGGCACGCCCAGAAAACCCCATTCACACCTGGATATGCCTGAATATCAATGAGGTTGCTGCCTCTGTCTCAAACATATCTGAGTTTAAAACTAAAAACCTTTTGTCAGCACGTCCAGAAATTCTAGGAGGAAACATGCAATGGACTCTCCATCTTACACACACACACGACCAGGCAGCTGAATAATATAGAGCCCCGGCCCGAAGTGTACTGGGTATTTGCAACTCAGGAAGCCACATCTTCTCTCCATCAGACAAGGAAGAAGAAATCACTGGTAGCAGGAGAATCTAGGCTAGTTTTCTCAGAGGACGTATCTTTAAAGAAACTTCAAAACAAACAAACAAAATATGTTTTTTTACAGCCCGCTTTCCAGTGAACTTGGTTTTCCTTGAGGGTAGGAATAGGGTCTCTTGTTTAACTCTGTAGCCTTAGCTCCTAACGCAAGCCTGGCGCATGGTATTTAACACCTTTGTGTTGGATGACAATGAATAAATGAGTAGACAGGAACAGAAGGAAGAGGTCAACATAACGCGGGGGTGAAGAATAGAAGCTTTGGAGCCAGACAATCCTGCCTTTGCACCATGGTTGCAGCTTACTCAATACAGGAGCAAATTACTAATGCCTCTCTCTGCCTCAGTTCTCTCATTTGTAAAGTGGAGACAAAATAAATACCAACTTTACAAAATGGCTGGAAGAATTCAAGGATGTGGGTGCCAAGCACGACGCTGAGGGCTCCAGGAACAGGATCTAGCTTTACTACCAGGAACAACACTTCGGTCCGGGGAAGAGCAAAGCACATTAGAAGACTTGCATCTTGGTCTTACAGAGACAGAGGCTGATTATTTTAAAATGATGTTGACAGTGATCCACAGCAAGATGACCCTGAAGGCTTGGTCCATTGCTGCCAGGGCCATGCTTAAAGAAGTCAGATGGTGGGGGAGCTATTAACTGTCACCCCATGCTGGGAGCTCAGTTTATCTGCCAGACTGTGATTCAGAGGGTGGCACATTCAGAAGACACCATTTCGGAGACTGAGGGAAATTAAGACATATCCCAAGAGGAGAAGCCAAGGGGACCAGCACTGCTTAGCCGTCAAGAACTAAGGGACAGGCCAGGACCTATTTTGCAGGGTCCTGGGAAGTCAAAATGGAGCTAATAAAGCAAATGTTCCAGGGAGGCAGATTTCAGTGGAAATCAAGTCTCAGAAAGGCTGCTCTACCTGCCTAAGGTCATGGTGTGGTGCAGGGGAATGGCACCGCAAGTTGCCAAATCCAGAACTGAGCATGTGTAACTCCCAAGCTTTAATCACACAGGCAGCACAGGGGAATGGCGGAACACGCACTGAAATCGCCTTTCTCCCACCTCCACCCTGCCCAGCTCCCTTCATAAGGAGAGCCTGTCTGCCTGTGTGTGTGCGTCTGTTTTCATGCTTGGAGTATTTTTGCAGGACTAAAGCAGAAGCAGCCTGAACTCCAAAGCTCTTGCCATCATTTGTAAAAGCCTAAACCCTCTGGATGGATAATGCTGGGCATGGAGTTGGGGCAGGGTAAGAGGCAAAGGATCTGAGAACCCTGGGGAAGAGGGGGACACTTCCCTCTGGGCTGGGGAAAAGGGGGTATCGGGTATTGCATCCTGAAGAGACAGCAAGACATGTTCCCAGGTGGAATGGTGGTGTGATGGTCCTGAGAAGGTGGGACCCGAAAACCAGGGCTGGCAAAGATGTCACATCCCATAGCGGCACAGAAGCAGAGAACCCTCAGACCTCAAGGGACCTCAAAGAATCACCACAGCGAGGCTATCGGTGCAACAGGAGACTAAAGCTCTGGCCCCTGCTTTCTTAGCCGTAGGTTTCCTGGATCCTGACATCGCTCTGGGAGGAGGAAAGGTCCCAATAATGACTAAGAAGGGATTTTCCACTCATCTGCTCAGATGAGGGCTCAGAATCTAAAATGAAGTAGATTTAAAGGAAATAAATGTTGCCGTTCTTTGTAAACCTGTGTTTGAGAAATGAGATTCATACCATAGCAGAAGTACAGGTACCAAACGACGTACGAAATGGCGACACAAATGCTATGCTCTCCCCTCCCCGTGTCCCCAGTCAGAGACTGGGCCTGTGCCAGTCTGTCAGCTGCAGAACACCCCCCGGCCTCCGGCCACCTCCCTTCCCACCTCACCTGGGGAGCAGGTGCTTGCGGCTGACACACAGGGCGGCCTGGTAGTCCTGGGTCACACACACTTTGTGAGGGCTGCACTTCACCTTCAGGCAGGGGTCCTTGGATGGGTCCAGGGCTGAGGCAAAAGAACAAGAAGGGAGTTGTTAGAACCTCCAGGGAAATTTAATTTCTATTTCTATTCAAATAAACCAACCGTGTGTTTGCACTCTGCGTTGTTTCCTGAGGCGGGTGGGGACTGGAATGAAAACCCAAGCCAAGGGGAATGTGTGTCTATCACACACGTTCCTCCGCACCAGGAGAGCGAGTCCCGTGTGCTGTGGGAGTCGCGGCATCTTCATCTGGGGCAGGAATTACTTTAAAAAATCCTTTAGAATCTCACGTGATCCAAGAACCAAGAGCTATTTTTCTCTCTTTGGTTATTTATCTGGTGTGGCTTTTTTTATGACTTCATCCATGCCTAATTTTACTTACATCCCATAAAAAGTCCTTGAGGACAAAGAGTTTTGCTTCGATTCAATCAACACGGACTAGGCGTGTAAATAACCTATCTGAAATTTTGCAGAACTTGAGGGCGCGTACGACAGTTTTGTGCCACACGGAGTCATGATGTAACAGGGAGGGGGAAGCTTGCACATAAATATTTATTGTGCGAGGGAGAATTAGATAAGGACCATGACGGGCACAGAAAACGGTAACAGAGCTCAAGAGAAAAATAGAGATCAATTTCTAGGGCAAAGATTAGTGAAGCATTAATATGTGAATTGGATCTTGAAGGATGGGCAGGATTTTGAAAAGCGAAGATAGAAAAGCAAGCCAGGCAGGGCGACCAGCACAGCAAGTGCAGGGAGGCATTTTTGGGCGATCATGAGATACTCAATCTGACTATTAAGTGTGGTGTCCGGGTGGCAATAATGAGAGGAGGGGAAGTTGATTCAAACAAGTAACTCCAGAAAGGGTCTCCAAAGACAGCAGTTCATATAGTGCAACATTTTCTAGAATAGGCTGAGCAGCAGGCCCTTGGCTAATCAGCGCTCTGCATGCTGAGGTGCACATGCTCATGACTGGCACAGAAGAGGCCTCAGGGAATTCTGCACAAAACAAAAGCAATTGTGCCATCTCCCAGCTCCGGGGCCTAAAGCCCATTAGGCCGTAAATCTTTCATAACTGCTTTCCACAGTCAGGGGAGGTGATATCTCCCCACGTCCTCCCCACGCAGACATTTGGTTAAACAAATTGGCATCCCGAGCAGGTACGGCAAAACTGCTATAGGACATGTCATGGTCAAACAAACAAAACAAAAAAGAAAAGCCATGTTGCCCTCGACCGCGGGGCTGGCTCTCAGCCTTCGTGACTCCCCAGCACATACGGGAAGTCGCAATGCCCCTCCTCCTGCCCAGAATCGGAGCACCATTTTCTTCAGGTGGCCGCCGAGAATTTCTCAAGGGTCTTGAACACACAACATCTAAAGCCATTTCTGCTGCTCGAACAGCTCAGGGTGGCATCTCCACTGCAGCGGCTTCAGCAGCTGTAAACAGAAACCAGGGTGCATCCCAGGCCAAGTAGGACAGCAACACAATCCAGGTCCTGGTCCCGGGGGCACACCTGGAGCCTCACAGAGGGAAACAGGCTGCAAGATGAAAGAGAGGCTGATTCCAGTCCCAGGGACGGGGCGTTCACTCCCAGCTCTGAAGCTGAGGACCGCCTCTGAGAGGCAAGTGGCCGGTGGCCGGTGGCCCTGCGTCTGTCCTCAGAGTCCTCTGAGGCTGGGCCTTCCAGAAACGTGCAGCAAGAGCTTCCTGGTCCCAAGTGGAACTCTGTTCCTGGGGACGTCTGCGTGAGAAGCCAGGAGGCTGTGTGGTCTCAGGCCAGTGGCCTTCTCCTGTGCCCGCCCCCAAACCCCTGCCAACCCCGGGACTGCAGCCCAGCCGACTTTGACTTGCTTTCCAAGAGGCATGCAAAATTGAGTCAACAAATACGAACGATTACCAGGTGACCATGTCAGTTCTTCGTTGCCCCTTCTCATGCTTCCACACACCACCACGGGATGAAGACACTCACAGATCTCACAAAACTTGGGGACCAGACCACTGGCAGCCCCAGCCACTGTCACCAGCTGAGGCATTTTCCCCAACAGCTGCCAAGTGCTGCAGCAGAGAACTTGGGATTTTCACTTGAGTGGATCTCAGAGATAGAGACTAGCAGGCTGGCCTAGGGCGACAGGTGCTGAAATCTGCAGGACTACACGACAAGCTTTGTGGCAGAATTTGAGCTGCTTTTTGCTTCTGGCCTGAATGGCTAGTGGAACGTGAATCAGCTGAGCACAGCAGGGAAGAGCACAGATTCTGGGGCTGGAGCTTCCAGGACTGAATCCTGGCTCTGCTGCTTACTAACCCTTTGTATGCCTCAGTTTCCTTGTCTGTAAAAATGGGGATGATAACAGTGTCTATTACTGCTTGCTGGTTGTCATGAGCATTAAATGTGTTCGTATCTGTAAGTGCTTAGGGCAGAGCTGGTACATGTTAAGCGCCTCGTAGGTGTTTGCTAAGGTTTTTGTGCTCGTCCTTTGTTCCAGAGTGAACAAGCCCTCATGTTAACAATAGTGTCACTCACTGGTGCTTCCGAGGGACGGGCAGTGAACTGAGCCCTCTGATTACCACGTTTGATCTTCACAACCACCCAAGGAACCAGCTGCTGTTAATGTGCCCATTTTACAAATAAAGGTCTCAAAAAGAAATTGCTGATGAGAGATGCAGAGAGCATTTGCACACCTGGTCTGTTGACTCTAGAACCCAACCTCCTCACCACTGTGTGTATGCCACGAACTTGAGCATCACCTGGGAGCCTCTTTAAAAAGTTGACTGATGGCACCATATTCTTGAGAAGGCTTTAGGGCAGAATGAGGCTTCCTGGGTCAAAGCAATGGGCGGCCAGGAGCCCAGTGCTGCGGAGGCTGTGCCTCCATACCCTCTCGGTGTGTCCCACAGGCCTGGGTCACCAGCCGCAACACTCAGCCAGGAGGTGGGGCACCCAGTCCTGGACACCTGAGCCCTGTGCCAACTCCTGTGAATGCAGCAACTCTCCTGCTGAGTCAACTGAAGCATGCTCAGGTCAATTTTGTCTCTGCAATCTTGCCATCTGTCATCCTACCATTAAGCTAACTGCAATAGCTCGTCCCTCCAATTCTGGAAGCTACCGTTTCTTAAAAAACACCAACAAAAAAGAAAACCTCCAACCAAAAATACTAATAAATAAAAATTGTCAGTTATTCAACTCTGTACACATACTTAACGAACTGAATACAGAAATCAAGTCTGCTAAAAATCAATTACTAGGGTCTGAATACTTCAAACACGCATGCGAATTATTTAGAGTAAATGAACTTCACACGACAACGAAACAGTAACAAATCAAGCTGTCAGCATTTGTTTAATCACCTCAACACATTTTGTTTCTGAAAAATAGCCAACACTGGGATCGAAAGGGGATGAGGAGTGTGTCATTTCCGTTAAATGCAGGCCTCCCAAATATGCCCTTCCCGGCAGCCACACAACTGCGATACTCCTGAAAGGCACCCAGCACCTGTCCTGGCCAGGGCTGTGTGGCTCCACTTCCTGAAGGGAAGGATAAGAGATCAGAATAATAAGTGACATTTGAGAGGCCTTTTAATAAGGTGGGGAAACTGCACCGGAAGGGAAGGTAGGGAGAGAGCTGAGTGTGCGAGCAGGGTTCGAGGCTCCCCGGCGGTGGTGCTAATGGTATCTTGGAGGCTGTGCTCCAAGTTTCAGTCTCTCTCTGCACATGCCTGGGGACAGGACCCAGCAATCCCCAGAAGACAGCCAAGCCCCGTGTCTCCTCCACCTCTTTCATCACAATATGTGCAGGACTCGTGTGGCCCTAACCAGGATCACATGCCCAGCACAGAGCAGTTTCCACCACCCAACAAAGGTTCATTTCATCTTTCCTGTCCATACCCAGAAACCAACCGAGGACCAACTGGCCAATGGCTCATGGCCAGTTATTTTTTCAAAATAATTTGTACAAAAACTTTTCTTAAAGAAAGAAAATAATGAATTAATTTAAAGAGAGATTTGTTGAACTGAAAAGCCAGTTAATTATTAGTTCAATGTAAGGTTTTTTTAATTAATTTTACTTTTTTTAAGCTCACAGCTTGGTCTCAATTAAGGTGGTGATATTTTAATCATCTTAATTGTTTCTGAACTTGTTTTTCAGTTCAACGAGTTATTTTTTAATTAGCTATATTGATTTTCAAATCCTCAATCAAGACTTTTCCCTCTCCTTGGGCACATCCTATAGGCTAATTGGCAAAAGGTCATGGCACCTGGAATGCCAGAGCTTGACACCACCTCAGAGCTGCTTAGATGAGGAAGTGGTTCCATTTTGTGGGCTGGGCCAAAGGGTCCCTTATTGTCACTTAAGAGAAATCACACACACTTGTGTTTATTCACTTAACATTTGCAGAGCGTCGTTCTGTGTGAGGCATCTTTTTGCAGGCTGCAGGCCAGCACCTCTGCAGCAAAAAGATGTCATTTCTGCTCTCCAGGGGGCTCACAGTTGAATGGAGAAGACAGGCAATAGGAGATGTCTATGGAAATGGGTGAGGTACCCAATTCGGCCTTTCGGGGGGACAGGTGAAACGTCCTGGACAAACTGACATCCACAAAAAAGCAGGTTTAAACCAGGTAATGGGATGTGGAAGAGCATTCCAGGGAAAACCTCTCTCTCTTTCCAGGGTTTAGAGAGACTGTGGCAATTTGGGGGAAGCAAAGTGTTTCACTGGGCTGGCAGCAGGATGGAGCAGGAGTGATATGTGTTAAAGCTGGAGAGGGGGCTCACATGGTCACAGATGGCCTAGAAACCACAGGGACAACTCTGGTCTTCATGTTCCATGGCGACTTCAGTCAAACGTGGTACAACCTGGTGACCTTTGACACACCCTCCCATTCCAAAGGTGGGGGGATACAGCAGGAAGAGGGAAGCCTGCACGTGCATTTTACGTAGAAAGTGGCACTTTGATAAAGACAGGCTGCGCTCTCATCCTGCAAATGAGAGGGAACGTCAGGGATTGAGGGCCCAGTGGTCGATTCTTAGAGCCCCTTTCCTCCTTCCAGGAACCTCCTTGCTCCGTCTCCCTGGGGACATTAAGCCGCACAGGATTCTGGGAGGCAAGAAGCCTATCTGCTGAGACCAATAAGCAAAAGACTTATCTAGAACAGCTGTGTGAACTCATGGTCTACTCTGGTGACTCCCAGAAGCTTCCTCTGACAAAAGGCCATTCAATTTGCAAAAAGTCCACAAGCTAATGATGGTCTGTTGTCTCCTCCTTGCTTTTAAGACGGCCCTCTGCCAGAGTCATGCACATCCGGGGTTCACTGGAAGAGCAAACACTCCTGGTGATTCATTAGGAGTGACTTCGAGGATGGACAAATTACTCCAAACTGAAAACCTCGTCAAGCTAAGATCCTGCACATGTATTGCAGCTTGTCTGTCCCCATGGTAACCTGTGCACACATCCTGCCTCCCTCTTCTCCAGAGGGGCTTGTTTACCAGCTGACAATAGAGCCTCACAGAACACAAAATAGAAGATTCTGCCCACAGGATTTTGCTGTAACCAGGGAAGAATGGCAGCTTGGAAAGCCTCCCTCTCCATTCTCGGCTTTCATGGTCAACAGGTTGGCCAAGTTCTCTGAAGCCTAATGAAGGGGACTATTGGCCGTGCCTCTAGACAGACAGACAGCTGAGTGACGTAAAGGCTGAATCTGTGTGTCTAAGGACCAGGAAATGGAAATGGATGGGCAGGACAAAGGACAGACAAGGGTAAAAAGATGCATCTGACCAAAGACACCCTTCCTGGAAAGAGACCTTTTCTTTCCCCTTTAAACTGAGGAACTGAGGACTCCTTTTTTTCTGTGTGAAAATCAAAAACGCCTTCTCTGTTATTGGGGTGGAAGGGGGAGTGAGTTATAAACTGATAACAGCTTCTTTTGGAGAGCAACTTTTCAGCCATGCCCTTCATTGGTAACTGTTATATACAGGTAGATGGGTATATAGGAGTTTATTTTACCCTCTAAACTTTTGGTACATATGAAAATTTTAAGAGTAAAAGGAAAGAAGGCAAAAAACATCCTATGACCCAGCAAGTGAACATGTTAGTCAAAAACGTCCATCTTAATGGTCTATAATAAGGAAAATGATAAACAGTTTGAATGTCCGTCTTAGTGTACTCAGGCTGCCATAACAAAAATACCAGCCTGGTGGTTTAAACAACAGAAATTTATTCTCTCACAGCTCTAGAGGCTGGAAGTCTGAGATCAGGGTGGCAGATGGTCGGGTTCTGAGAGGGCTCTTCCCGCTTGCGGATGGCCAGGGTTTCCCGCGTCCGTACGTGGCGTTTCTCGGTGCGTGCACTCAGAGAGACGGAGAGCAAGCTCTCCACGTCTCTTCTTATAATGTCACTGATCCCAACGGATCAGGGCTCCACTTTTTGACCTCATTTAACCTGAATAACTTCCTCAGAGGCCCCATCTCCAACTCTAGCCACATGGGGGGTTAGGGCTTCAGCGCAGGAATTTGAGGGTTACAAAAACTTTGAGTCTGTAGAGGAATGATTAATTACATAATTCATTCATGAACTATCATGCAACTATCTTAAAGGAACAAGTAGATCTATTTATCCTAACATAGGTGATGTTTAGGGTAAATTAAGTGAAAAGGCGAGTTGAAGAGGAGAAGAATCCGAAAGGGTAAAGGAACTTCCCAGCAGCACAAAGCCTTCACGGCAGAGCCAGGACTCAAAACCAGATCTGTCCACTTAAAGTGCCTTCCCTTCCTGATCCTGCGTCCCTTGAAAAGCTGCCTCTCTCCGCACAGAGCCAGGCTCTACCCCACGCATGCACCAGGCCCTCGGTTTCTCCTGGTTGCCCTCTATCTCCTGAGGCTATCCCTGCAAGAATCCGTGAACAAACTCAGACTCCCTAGGACCCCAGGCTAACACCGCTGCTGCCTGTCACTGACTGGTCTAGGAAAACTCCTTGCAGAAGGCACAGTCTCCTTCTTCCTAGCAATCTTGCCTGCAGCAAGGAGACAATGACAGGTCACGACCAAGGCCAGGGGCCAGAGCAAGTGTGCAGCCCTGTGAGATTTGGGCACGCGCTTTTGAGATGTAGGGGCTAAGGACTACCCACGACTGGCTGGAACTAATGACCATGGCTGGGAAGAGCTTGGCCTCTCTGCTCACGTGTAAAACAAGACATTATGTGCAACCACTGATAAGCCCAACATGGCAATTTACAAGTCATGATCATTAGAAAAGAAGGGTGTTAAGAGGGGTCTGCTAGAGCAGCTGTGGAAATGTGCTCCATAAAATCAGCACCCACGAAATTGTATTAGCCTGGCCAGCCAAGCCTCCCTACTCAAAGCTATCATCACACACACCCCCCCGTTCCCCAGCTGCCCTGAGATGGTGAAGACAAGGACCCTCACTCAGCATTTCCAACAAGAAACTGACTTCCTCTGAAAGTGGGGGGTGGGAAGAGGAGATAAAAGGAGAGGAGGGGAAGGGAACTAAGCAGAAAGGAAGAGGAAGGAGGAGCATTTCATTACACAATGTGTGGCCTAATTAGAGGGCTGATGATGGAGACAATGACATCTATCAACCTATAGAATAACATACTACTATTCCCATTTAACAATACGGAAACTGATACAGAGATGGGTTTATTCTTAATGTAGCAGCTGGTAACTGACATAGAGATGTTAAGTAACCTGTTTGTGGTCACACAGCCAGTGAGCCAGAACTTCAATCTTGATGAGTCTCACACCAAGCTAATGCTTGGAACCAGTAGGCCACTAATGAAAATAACTTATGGGGGGGATAAAGCTGATAACTGAAGTGCCAAGCAGCAACATATGCAATCCTATCTCCCCCAAGAGTCATGTTACCCATAAGAGCTCGAAAAGAACTTCTTAGTATGGAAAAATCATTGTGCTATCAGAAATCAAAGCCGGATTGTTGGATATTTGAATAAACTAGCATTACTTACATGATGAATACAAAAGTGACATTTGCTCTTAAAGGCAACGCTGCTGCCCAGTGAACTTAACTCACCCTGACTTAAGAAACAACAAGGACCAGGTGAACCAGTTGTGGTTGCTTCTCTGAGGGGTTTCCGTGAGGCGCGCATATGGTCCACGTCACTGATGGGGAGGTGACAGGAAACGTGGTGGCAGCATGGGTCAGGGCAGCAGGAACAACAGCACCTGAGAATGGTCTCGCCTCTAAGAGGGACAAGATGCCATCTGCAGAGAAGTCTTACCCTTCTCATCCATCAAAATGGCCAGGATTTATTAAAATGTTACAATAGTAAAGGTACTTGGGTTCTACTTCATTGTAATTGGCATAAATTATTCATAAGACATTTATGAACGAAGAAGAGAGAATTATTCAAAATACGGAAGGACTAATTCTATAACCTAGGAGAATAAGAGGGCATAAAAAGCACAATAAAAATCAAATATTTCCAGGAAAAAGGTATACTTAAAAGATCACTGTGGCTCATAAAGTCTATCTTTTGTATCTGTGTTTCACTTTAATGCAATTAAAATTCCCATAAAACACAGAGCTTTTCCTAGACCAAAGGCATCCAGAGAACTAATTTTTTGGGTGCTAAGTATTGTTTCATTATTCATCAGCCATGGTTGCTGACCACATAAGGATGGGGAAACTCAGCAACTCCAAGAATTTCCCCCAAATTTTTAGTGCACCTAGAAGATAAGAACCCAAGAGTTTGGACCAGAGAGCTGTAAGTTTGAGAGGAGGGGCTCAGCAGTGCCATTTCTTGCCTCTGTGATATCCTGATGGGTTAACTCAACTCTGGGAGCCATGTGCAGATGAACAGATCTACTTCACTGCCATGTTGTGAGGATCTGATGGGATAATGCACGAAAGTTACCTAGCACAGGGCCTGGCACACAGCACATGCTCAGTTATCATCCTCATCACCCTCACCAGCTCTTCTTGGCTTGCTCCTACACTACAGAAGGCGGATGCCCACCAAGGGTAGGGGACCCTGTACATTTCAGAGACCCAAGATCCTGGAGCCATAATTCTGTGTAGTCTTGCCAATCTCAAAATGGTAGACCCATCTCTATAAAAAGGAACATTAAAACTTTTTTTGAACATAAAGCTCAGGGTTCATTTTATTCAAGAAACTTCTGCTGATTCACCAGATCCACACCATTGCTGAAACCACCACACCACAACTAAGCTGCCCACGGATCTCTAGTAGAGCCATACTCTGCCTTGTCTCCTCCCAAAGATTATAAGAGCTGGGAATCAAGGATGAAAATACTATTTTCTCCTAAATTATGTACACTAAGATCACACAATAAAAATCCTTGTGCACAAACCTACACTGTCAATTCTGTTATCTGAGTTTTTTTTGTTTGTTTTTGAGAGAAAGGCTTTGGGCTTTGAAAAGTCTCTCTGTTGGAGAGTCATGGTGTTTTAGTATTAAGGTGTCCTAAGAGACTACATTCAAGTGCCCTTGGTAAAAGGCTAGAAAAAGAAGAGCCTGGTTAAGGAAAAAGCAACTAACAAACATTACTGATTCAAGAAGACAAAGGCTTGAGTCCAGGGAGGCTGGTAACATGGAGTATATAGGGGACAGATAGGCAGGCCAGGTCCAGCAAGGCAGGTCTGATGTCCAAGGCTGGTGCTCTCTGACCCTCAGCCCATCTGTCCTGCCCTATAGAGCTTTGCAGAAGCAGGTGTTAACTGAAACCAGAACTGTAAAGACTTTAGGGAAAGCCTGCCCCAGATTGGAGACAGGGATGCTCAAATGACCTCTCAGAGTCTCAGATGAAGTGTCACTTTCATAGCCTGGCGTCCTATGGAGCAGAACTTCAGTGCAGAGCTCTAGGGAGGCAACACGGTGCTCACTCACGGCCACCTCTCGGCAAGTCCAAACCCCAGCTCGAGAAAGGGAAAGCAGCAGTCTCACACCGTACGTTCCTGGCACAGCCTGCCCTACCCTCCCTTTTTCTTATGTCCCCACAATCTGATCTAATCCTTCCTTCTCAGACTGTATGGTAGGCAAAGGAGAACGCAAATCTACAGTTGAATCTCCCTGCAGCATCTATTTTACTAGGTGGTAGGTAATTTTAAACGTTTTTATATTAAAGCAATCGCTGATCTGTTCTGGAATAGAATGGAAAATTTACATAAACTTGTACAGAAGAGGCTTCAAGAAGGTATGTCTCACAGTGGGCTAGGCCCCCTGAACCTCAGAATAGGTGTCCGCTCTTACTTGCCCTTAGGGGCTCTTTGGTAGGAGAGTTTGAGAAGTACTGAAAGGGTTGACCAAGTTTAAAGGGTCCTAGAATGAAGTGGAGAGCTCTCCAGGGTACTATTACCTAGGATGGGAAATCAGTAGCAGTAAAAGTACACACAAAGAACCCTCATAAACAAATTGTTCGTTCTTGCAGGACCAGAAAGCAGCTCCTGTTAAATCCGATTAATACAAATGTGTCCCATGCTCCCTGGAATAGACTTCCACGCCATCCCTTCCCAGGGATCTCGGTCCCAAAGATGAAAGGTCCCAGGGTTTTTCCAGAGAACTGAGCCTGCATAATTCTAAGCTTTTCTGAGAGCTTTCTAAGTGCCAAGCACTGGGTGAGGTATTTAAAGGAGCTACAGAGCATTCGCAGTTCCCCAGGTGTAAACAGCAAAATTAAAGCTGTTATTACTTTCATCCCCGTCCCCACTGTTAATTTTTCAGACACACTCGGCCATGGATTTGTTAATGGGTGATCGAAGACTATTCCTTTCCAAGCCCCTTCTTTCTCCAATCAGGGCAGGTTCATCTCTGCTTCCTTGGGATGGTTCCCAAGGCTATTAAATTCCATGTCTCAACTGCTAACACTGACGCAATCATGACAAAGTTAGTGCTGACTGGAGCTGAGGTTTCTTGGGGCGTCTATTATGAGAAACTACCTCAAGCTGAGGGACGGATAGCTGCATCTCCCACTGTGGGGCTCGGTACATGTTGTGTCTTTTAAGTCTTGTGTATTCTTGATGCTCGTGTGTTTTCTGTGTCCCAGGGAATTCAGTCTTTGCTAAAAACACTTCATCACATTGCATCCAAATAAGCTAAGCGATTCACAGTTCCAGACTTGGCCACGACCCAATCTCTTTCCTATCTCTCCACCAGTGTGCCGCTCAATGGCTAATCATCTCTCTTATATTAGTTGAAGATACAGTCTACCATGCTAATATAAAACACAAATCAAGGCTTACATCTACATGGAAGACAGACGCAACCATAAATAATGGGTGAGTACCAATGGGGTTTCCAAAGACAAGCACGAAACAAATACAGGAGTAAAATCTTTCTGTTTTTTTCCTGTAGCAATAAATACTGAGCACCCAGCAGATAAGACAGAGCAGGCAGAAAATCATCTTTGGGTACTATACTGGCTACAAAGTTTTCCACCAAAGTAGGGCATTGTTAAAGTTATGGGTTCTATTTTTTTTTTTTTTTAAAGGAGCTTCACAACTCCATTTTCTGTAGTCTGGCTTGAAACTTCCCTTCCAGAATTTAGTTCCCATTCTCTTCCTATATTCTCCTCATCATCCAATATTTGTCTTGCTTCCAGTTACACTGGACAATTCACAAACCCTCCAACATCTGGTGTGCTTTCATGCCTCTCGAGTCTAGCCTGTACTGTCTGATGTAAAATCCCATTTCATTTTCCCAACCACCTCATGGGGCCAATATCATTTCCACTTAACAGAAGAGGAAACAAAATTAGAACTTGCCATAGATCATGTAACTAATAAGTGGAATGGAATGTAACTCCAAGTCCCTCTAAATCCAGTGAAAGCCTCAGGAGACCAGAGACAGCGTCTGTCCTCCTCACTACTGCACACCCCGCCCCTAAAACAGTGTCTGGAACACCATGGGGCTCGGTAACAGCTGTTGAGCCTGGGTCCAGGAGCTTAACCACGACTCTAGCCTGCTCTGTGAGGTCAGGGACCAAGTCTGCTCACCATTTCTGAATCCCTAGTTCCCCGAGATGTCTGCTCCAAAGCACGTGCTCAGTTAATGCTGAATAAACTATACAAAGGGCATCTCTGGATGGATCTAAAAATCTGAGATTTCCAGGTCAGAAAGACTCAGAGCTGCAAGAGTCCCTAGGGTATCTCCAGGCCAACACACTCATTTTTAGCATAGGGAAGACTTTAATCCATTAATTCAACAAACATTCATGAAACTCATTTTATATGCCAAGCACTATTATAAGCACTGGGCAAAGAGAGATCATTAAGACAGACTTAAGGAACTTACATCTAGTCAAGAGATGAAAAGAAAGAAAAAAAGAAAGGAGGGAGGAAGAGGAAAGAAGAAATGGAGAAGGGAGAGAAGTAAGGAGAAAACATGAGAAATGATAAGAACTAAGCAGCTAATCTTAAAAGAATGATGCAACAGAGAGCTCCTGGGTGGCCACTTTGGGTTGAGAGGTCAGGGAAGACCTCTCAGAGGAGCTGATATGTAAGCCATAGTCTCACAAGAAGGAGCTAGCTTCCTGAAGATCATCTGAGGAACATTCCAGGAGAGGACTGCCAAGACCCCAAGGTGGTAAATGGCCCTGGAGTGTTGGATAAAGGGCAGGACTTAACAGACCTCGTGACTTTTCCAAGTCCACACGCAGGGGTAGGATCGGGACTGATTCTCCGATGTAATCCTGACAGCGGTGAGTCCGCGCGGATCTGAGTGGCAGGTGAGGCCTGCCTGCGGTGCGGTGGCGGCAACGTGCCGGCCTCGCTCCAGACCCGCACCCGTCTCCGCCACCACCATCACTCCGGGATAGACCCATCCTCTGCTTCAACACAGGGTCTTCACTGGCCACTGCTCAGGATGCCAAAGCCAAAGCTGAACAGTCTACAGGGAACCCAGATGGCAAATTTCCTGACACGGGCTTTCCTTCTATAAGCAAATCACCCACACATGTGATACGGATTCTGTGGAAAGGCCAATGGAGTGTGAACTTTGCTCGCCGGACAAAGCCAGTCCCACACCTGAGCTCAGCTCCTTGGGTGCTGTGTGACCTTGGGCAAGTTAAGCAGGTTCTCTGAGCTGTAAAGGGAAGTGGCAGCACCTCCCTTACATAGGGTTAGGGACAAAGTGTGACATGCTTAGCATTGATCCTCAGTAATGTTAGTCTCGACTCCTTCCCCTGTGGTTCCTCCTGAGCATTCCTTAAAGTTACAACAGCCCAGCTCCTTTGCCTCTCCAGATTTCTCCACCAGCTCATCTCCAAGCTGAAGCACAGCCCTGAAATCACCTTGCCTCTAATCCCTACTCCCCAGGAGACCTCCTGTGAGCGGCCCCTCCTGCCAGACTGGCCCTGCCTCCATAGCAAGCCCCCCGCCCAAGGGCGAATCTCCCTCTCAGTGGGCCTGGACCGCACCCTCACAACCTCTGCATCAGACACCGGTCACTCCACTCTGCCTGTATCACTGCGCAGCCAGCCAACGTGGGGAAAGAGGAGAGGGCGGATTGCCACCCCCTACTCAGGGAGGCCAGGCTCGAGACTGATACCTGGCACTCCACAGACACAAGGAACGGAGTGAAAAGAGAGGAATGGTGATTAAATACGGAGATTCCCTTTTCTCCAAATACTCCTTCCCCGTGCAAATGTGGAACAGAGATTATTGGCACCAGATCCCACAGGCTGGGACTAAATCGGCCATCAGGCCTTTTGTGATCCTGAAAAAGCTAATGAGAAGATGTGTTTCTGTGTAATTCAAACAGTATCCATTTCATGCCCAATCGTTTTTTAAATGGGCAACAAATCTCCCTGGTGTGTTCCTTTCTCTGACAAACAAAAGCTCTGTCTGGCCTCTTTGTGAGCCCTGTCCAATCAACAAGGGCAAGAGGCCCTGGACTCTGATTCAAAGCCCCACGGTGTGGGCAGGCCCCCCGGCCTCCTCCCTCCCTCTCCACCAGTTTCTCTCATTGGAAGCCAAATCAAAGTCCAGAATTTCCAACTCGGACTGATGAAGCAGGCCACTGATTTTTAACTGATCTTAAGTAGCAAGGTGACAACTTTCCAGACTACATCTGCTACCGTTTCAGGCAGCGGCACAATCGGTGGAGCACGACAGAGCTCTGCAGCATCATCAGACCGATTCCCGGCACCACAAAGTAAGGGCCTCAGGGGTACGCTCGCGGCTCCTCAGCCACTTGGGGAGCAAGGGGAGTGCCTTTGCACCCGAGCAGCGGTGAGAGGGTGTCAGAGTGACCACCAAGCATTGCTGCAAAAACGAAGTGACTTGCTAGACATGGTCTGCCATCAACAGCTGGCACCTGCTATCCCCGGGTCACGGCGGGGTCATGGACACCACCTTGACCCTTCCCTTCCATCTCACCACGAGTCTACCCGATCATCCCACGGGACATAACTCCTTATGGTAACACACCTCCATAGCAAGCTCTCCCACCTTTTGACTTCCAAAGGGAAATCAGTAGAACAGAGTTTACTCTAAAGTAGTTTGATATCCAACAATTTGTTCATTCGTTAAACATAGGTCTTCACTGAGCACCTACTATATTCCAGGCATCATTTTTGGTGCTAAATAAGGGAGGGCCAATCCCTCTGCCTGTGGCATTGGCGGGCCTGTGAGAGTTACCAGGTACCTGGTATAAAGACCTCACGGAATCCTCACACCAGCCCCATGAGGCAGGTGTTACCTTGATCTTCATTTTACAGCCAAGATAACAGAGAAACTTTGCTCAAGCATCTAGAGCTGGCAGGGACAGAGCAGGAATTCCTACACAAGGGGGTCAGGGGCCATCCTGCACCAGAGGCCGCGGAGAGTAGGCACGATCAGCCCACGGGTGTGCTGGAACCAGCCCATACGGTGCTTTTAAAATATGTTACTAGCAATAAAAAATTAGGGAATGTCATGCAAAAGTCCAGTACAAATTTCTGGGTCATTTTTAATTGGAAGACCTGCCCGCACTTGGGCTTACACTCCCCAGGCAGACACCCCCCCTTTATTTCCCGCCTCCCCTGCTTGCCCTCTGTCGCACCCCAAGCCTGCCTTCCTCTCTCACGTTAATCGCCTGCCTGGTCCCACCAGCACCGGTGTGTGCACTACCTGGAGCTCCGTGAGAACATGTCTTTTCTTCATAAAGTAAGTAACTGCGCTGCTCCAATTCTGTGCTTCCCTCCCTCAGCGAAGACTCCCGGGACAGCTGGGATGGGAATGCTCCAGAAGAATTCGTTTTCTTTCGTTTAAAAGCAGTTCCCAGTTCTTGGTACTTTATTGTTTGGCAAACAACATGATAACTTCTTTTTTAGCTTTAACAGGCTGTCTAATTATTCCTCCTTTGAATTTCTGCATTTGAGTAATTAATTTAGCAATCCTCTGCCCTGGAGAATTTTCCCCCTCCTAAAGGCTTGAGTGTGGTGTTTGTTCTAACAGCCTTGACTGTGCAGTCTCAATGCTGTCAGCTCCCAGGGGTGACTCCAGAGCAGGGGAGCAGGAAAGGGACCTCTTCCACCCCGTATTTCCCCCTAGGAAGGGCCTTTACCGTCACGTACGCAAAGGTGACACATGAGGAAATCTTCGACGTGGTTTCCCTCTGTAGAGTTTTCTGTTAACCCCTCGGTCCCAATCCCATTCCCTAGGCACTAAGCTCTGAAATGATATGAACGGAAATTCCTTTGGATGAGAGGTTGGTAACCAGGGGTCTGTGGACCAGTTTTAAGGGTCTAAAACCTTCACAGAGAAGTTCACGGGCATTTTTGTGGTGCAGGGCTCCAAATGGCCACTCCCCACTAAAAAGACAGGGCTGGCGGCCGCTCCTTCCTCTCCCGCCCTGGTTCATTCCGTCCAGGGGGCTGCGGGGCGAAGGCGGCCCCCGGGGCAGAGGCACGCTGGGCTGCTTGGACTCTGCCTCCTGCTGCCTGGCCTGGCTTGCCCTTAGTCCCGTCCCATTTTCAAGCTAAGGCTTTCCAGCCTCTCACGGCCTCTGTGAGCTCTGGCTGCCCTTCCCGGGCTAACTGAGGCACAGCCTGTTGCTAACATCCAGAGAACTCTAAAGCAACACAGCCTCATGCTCTCTAGAGAACTTCAAAGGGGTCTGTGGTTAGAAACCAGTTTCAGGGCACGGACGTTCCGTGTCGGCTGAGACGCAGCCACACCTGGGCACACCAACACACGACCCTGCGCCGTGTGGAGGCTGCGAGCGGCTGGCGTGCGCAGACCCTGCCCCACGTCGCAGCCCACAGCAAGCCCCGCACGTGACTGAGGGGGTGTGGGGAGATTCACACGGAGGGCGGCGGGGAAGGCTGCGCCACAGAAGGGAAGGGGTCCCGGGCATGTGACGAGGGAGGGACCAAGGAGGAAGGGCAGGTTGGGGTGTGAGAAGACCCCTGGGCAAACCTCATCCACCCACAGGGTGGCCCTGCGATGGCCTGAGCCCCGGGCGATGGGATCTCCTTCAGAGACGAGCCACCAGCTTCTCCAGGCTTCCCAGGGAAGGACGTGCACAGCTCCAGGCACAGGCAGAGACTGGCGCCCCGAGTCCTAAACGCAAAGCCTCAGTGGAAAGCGTCAGGCGCTCCCTCGACCCAGTCGCCGCGGCGTGGGGAGAGGAGACCGGTCTCGGGGAGCGAGTATCGCTGCCAGCAGCCCACCCAGGGCCTTTCTGCTCCCTTTCTTTGACAGAGAGACAATATTCTTGGAGCATGGGTACTCTGGAGTTGGGAAAATATTTCAAAGGATATCAATCTCAGAAGGATTTACATGAGACAAGGAAATAAGGACCTCTTAACATGGGATTGCCTCTACTTTGAATATTCTAAGCTATGAAATAAATACCTGAGAGTCGACACTTCGTGCCAAGTGTGTGTTGTCTCACCAGCTTCTCATAAAGCTCATTAGGATCATAAACAATGTCCTGATGACTTAGACAAACTATGCCCAGGTCATCCCACATTCCTCCCAGGGGGATAACCAACTGGGAGGAATAACCAACTGGGATAACTAAACCCTCTCTCCAGGCCAGGCTGACCGCCCTGCCAGTCACTCTGAGCTCATACTTGCGTTTTCTGGGGCTCCAACAGTGATTATTTCTTATGCTATAAAATCATCATTGCTTTCATCTACAAATTTAGTTATGATTTAGATTTTATGTTTCTGCCAGTTTTTGTCTTGTGTCGCCTACCAAATTGTGAGCTCCTGTCTTATAAATAATTTTTACTTCTCTCAGAGAAGCCAGTATCATACTTTTGTTGACAAAATATCATTAACAAGTTTATAATAAACGCATTGTTAATAATATCCTGGCACCGCTGAAAATGTTGCTGTCTCCAAACTGTTTTTGTATTCAGAAATCTCCAGGATTTGCCTCCATCTAAGATGTGAGCAAGACGGAAGATTTTTTAAACCTATCTTTTTCATCAAGTATTCAGTGCTACAGCTACCCAATTTCCATGATATAAGAATAAAATTCAATAGCTGTCACATTCTGGGTAAGATCTAAGAGTTGTCACTCCCTATTCCCATCTTTGGTGATATATTATACATAGAATTATCTCAGTGTGAATTCAGGTCCCCAGCAAAATATTTGGGCTGGCTTTATATTTTTACTTTTAAGCTGGTAAGAAAGTTGTTTTCTTTTTCTTTTTTCTTTTCCTCCATCCCCCAAGGAAAAAGAAGCCTCTGATCAATATACTATTCCCCTTTGCTCTAGTCTCCCGAGAAAACCTTCCATCTTCTTACAATGCTATCTCAAATTAGACTCTGAAAGAACGTGTGCCTAGATCAGGAACCATTTTCCCTCGGCCCCCCACCGTCCCCCACCCAGGAGACATTTAGTAACCTCTGCAGACATTTCTGCTGTCACAACTGGTGTGCGGGGGCGGGGTGATGCTACTGGCATTCATGGGTTGAGGCGAGGGGGGTGCTAAACATCCTACAGCGCACAAGACCCCACCGCTCGCAACAAAGAATTATCTGGCCAAACGTCAATAGTTCCAAGGCTGAGAAACCCCAGCGTGCATACACAGGGTGTGTTGGAAAAAGCTATTGTTTAAAACCTTTTTTACAGATGGGCCATTTCTGTACAGGAGATGAGAAGGAAGTTAAGTGAGCCCGGCTGGTTCTGGCAGCATAAGAAAGGAGGAACAGGAAATTGAGGTTTGTCCCTAAAGAATCTCCCCAGAGCATATGTACTCCATGCCAACACTGGAAGGTTCTTTCAGAAATTGCACACGTCAATTTCCTCATGACACTGCTGAGGAGCTGAGGTGCAGAAAGGGAAGGCCTACTTGTCCAAGGTTCTTAAGCAAGTTAGCTGCAGAGCTGAAACTAGAACCCTGGTCTCATACCCCCAGCCCAATGTTCTGTCTCTGTATCATGTTGACCCTAATGAAACCAGAAAACAAAATATAGCTCCAAAACTAGTGTCGACCTTTAAATTCATTAAGAGAGACAGGAATTGAGAAGAGACCTTTCTGGCCCAGGGGAGAACCAGATACACAATCTAAAGACTGAAAGCAAATAAATTTATTCAGCAACAAATATGCAGTTAGCACCTACTATTATTATATGCCAAGCGCTGGTTTAGGTGCAGGAAATACAGCCGTGAGTGGGAGAGACAAAGTCCCTGCTGCCATGGGACTTACTTTCTAGTGATACATGCTGGAGTGATGGACATGCCTACCAGAGAAACACAGCAAAGATAAACAGAAGTCTAGGGCAAGTCTGGCATCCTAAAATCTCCTCCAGGGCTTAAAGACCTATAAAAAGGCAAACTCCCTAAGTACCTTTATAAAGGATTTTTGGGATGATGCAACATTTTGTTTCAGGTTCTAAAATTCCATAGGTCAGTAACTATTGCATTATTATGCAGTGCACTAGTAGTAATGATAATATCAACCGACATTTCCTGGGCACAGATATATGTGCAGGATACTGTGCTACCATCTCATTAAATCCGCATTACAATCCTGTGATATCATTTCCCCAATTTGTAGATGCAGAAACTTGAGATCAATGCCATAAAATAACTAGTTCAAGGTCACATACCTAGAGGAACTCACCCCTAGGTCTGCCTGCCTTCGAGGCCTGTGCTCTTAACAATCAGGCTAAACGCCAGGACGACATTCTAAGCTTTCAGAGCCCAGAGCAACCACTCGGAATGGTGGCCCCTCCGAGTCAGTATGTGACCCCCAGTTTTCCTGTTCTTCTACCAGGCCCAAACAGCATGCCTGCAGTTTACCTATCAAAGGTTTTACACCAAACAAAAAACTATCTTAATTTGCATATATTGTACACATTTCTTTTTGTTTAAAGTGGCTTCTTAGAAAATTTAAGTTGTTAGCAGACCATACATTTCACACACTGGAGTGAGGACCACCTTGTTTAAAATGCAAATGCTCATGTGCTGTTAAACTCTGAAAAGCAGGGAGGTTCTAGGAAGGGTTCATTTGTACTTTTGAGCACCATCAGGCAAGACAGATTGCTTGCTGCCCCATAAATTTTCAATGCTAGATTAAATTCTGTTAATGGGACCAAGAGCATTCAAAATAACCCATTTTTCTATGTGAAATTTGATCTAAATCATTACTTCTCTACCAGATTAAGCTTATCTTTATTTTTTTTAATCCCCATCAAGAATCTCATCAAATGGCTACCTGCCCAGCACACACCCACTGGGTCTAGAAAGAGGACCTGAGGGAAGTGGAGTGAGAGCAACCTGGGAGTTAAGACCACAAGACGACCAGCTCTGCCAGCCCAATGAACATTTCACAAATAAATGTGTGGGAATCTTACTCAGCTGACATGTAGAGAATACCCGCTATGTTGCAGAAAACGCAGGTGTTTTCACATGGGTCTATCTCATTTAAACCTTACCAGAAGTCTGGGAAGTAGGAGTTACTATTCCCATCCCACCTATCAGAAAAAACTGAGGCTCAGAGAGGTTTGGTCACTGGTTTGGGGCACACAGCTCAGACACAGCCAGGCCAAGATTCAAAGCTACTGCTCTAAATCCAGGTTCTCTGTTCTTTCTCCACTTTCTCCCCACTGCAGCAATCACTTCAGAAAGGAAGCCACAGACAAAATACAGCTCTGGCCTTAAGGAGCTGATAATTTTACAGGGAAAAGAAATATACCCATGCACCTAAAGAAGGTAACGTTTACAGAATATGGTTGTCCCTTGGTACACATGAGGGACAGGTTCCAGGACCCCTGCAGATACCCAAATCTGAGAATGCTCAAGTCCCTTACATAAAACGGTGTGGTATTTGCACATAACCTACGGAACGCTCCTGTATACTTTAAATCATCTCTAGATTACTTACACCACCTGACACAATGTAAATGCCACACAAACAGTTGTTACACTGCATTGGTTTTACTCGTATTATTTTTATTGTTGTATTGTTATTTTAAATTTTTTTCTGAGTATTTTCGAGTCACGATTGGTTGAATGTGCAGCTGCAGAACATGCGGACTGCAGGGACGACGACTCCTGCCCTGCGCCAGGCACTGCGCCGGGCTCTCCATGAACAGGACCCGGAAGCGACCGGAGGAAGGAGGTGCTGATACGGAGTGAATCTTGTCCCCCCACCCCAGATCATATGTTGAAGCCCTGATCCCCAGTGTGATGGTATTAGGGTTAGATGAGATCATGAGGGGTCCCAAGACGGGATTTGTGCCCTTATAAGAAGAGGCACCAAAGAGCTTGTTCTCTCTCTGCACGTACACCCAGGAAAGGCCATGTGCAAGCCAGTAAGAGGCCCTCGCCAGAAGCTGACCACGGTGGCTCCCTCATCTCAGACTTCCAGCCTCCACACTGTGGGAAAATAAGCTTCTGCTGGTTAAGCCACCCAGTTTATGGTATTTTTTTATAACAGCATAAAATGACTGATACAGACACTATTACTATCATCGTTTTAGAGATGAGGAAACTGAAGTTCAGAGAGGCTATGAAACTCCCCTAAATGCACAGAGTCATAAGCTTTCCTGCGGGTGGCTGCAAAGTCTTTATCCTAAATCACGGTGGTCTAAGCCCATCACACCCCCAGTGATGAATTAATGCTTACGTCTGCATAGCCTCCTATGACCCGTATTCAATTCCACACTCAGGAGAAGTCACATGGTCATATCTGGGCCATTTTTGCATATCTTTCTCCCTGACTGTGAGCTCCTCAGGGGCAGAGAATGGACCTTACTGGTCTCTGAGCTCCCGCTGACTTCCGCTGTGCCCGACACAGAGCAGGCACTCAATCGACGTTTACGGAACTTAATTGGGAAGCGACCTTCTTGAAGCCAGCACATGAAAAAGGGCCAACCACACTATCAACATGAAAGGTCAGGAGCCAGCTAGTAATAGGTACTCTGTAAATGTTTGCTGGATCAAAGAAAATCTGCATATAGGTTTTAAGCAACTGAGAGCTATCTATATTTATATCCAGAGAGCTTCAACTTATTCTTGGACCAAATTATTTGCTGGAAAAAAAAAAATGACAAATGACCAAAAGTAAAAAAAGAAAAAAAAAATTAAGAGAGGAAAACCTCATGCTGGCACACAGTAGGCATTCAATAACTATTCCTTGATCAGCTGAACATGACAGCTAACAATTCCTACAAAGAGAAACTCAAGCTAGAGCGTGCACTGCCATTCTTCTCTGCGAGGGCAACGTGACTACCGGCGCGCCTTTCTAATAAACATATGTTATCTGTGTGCCTCCAATTATAAAGGTTGCTGTAACTTAAAATTCCATTAAGAGTATGAGAGCAGCTGCTCCTGCCGCGCACGTCTTACATAGTAAAACACCTGGACGATTTGGCTCCGTGGCCAGCGAATGGCCCGAGCGTCCGGCCTTTGAAGGCAGGTTTCTATGCTGCGCTCGTGTAAGGCAGCTTTCTCAAGGAGTCCAACAATCACTTCACTGAAATGCCAGCCACAACATAACACAGCCCTGGCCTTCAACACCCGACTCAACATTTCTAAATCTTCCAGACAGATAAAAAACAAAATAATACTCCACCAATTTTAAAAAGATGGTCAGAATGGCCCTCAAACTCAACCCATAGGAGAGCCTGACCCCGCAGGCCGATTTATATGAAAACACCAATACTTTGCTGTGCCCTTCCATTCATTTTGATATCTCCCTGACGGCAGGATAATAAGGATTTAGAAAACAAGAATCGCTTGGGTCTATCTCTCCATTAATAGACAGGGCTTGATATGGCGAGGGAAATAGTAACAATATTTCCAAGCTATCTTGGTTGCCATGTAGAAAAACTAATTATCCAGAGGCCCCTCTGCCCTGCAGGAGGATGAGCTCTCTGTGCATCAATATTTCATGCACTGTCATCTGTGCATTATTTAATAAAGCAATTGAGGGGATGAGTTTATTTTATTTTTCAACCTTTCCACCAGAGACCCTAGGCCTACAGCACACACAGTGCTGGAAGTCAGCTGGTAATCACAGACATGTATTTGCCGATTTTTTGAGGCCAAGAGACTGTTTCTAGGCTTCACTACATATTCCAGTGTCTGATGCACACTACTTATGCCAGGGATACCCAGCCTGCGTCTGTGCGTGCTGATGCAGTAAGCTCCCTTCAGAATCCAATGAGTGGTGATGCGACTGATCACCAAACAGTTACTGAGTGCCACAGGAGGCAATACAAAGCTTGCAAACCAGGGTCCCTGCCCTCTGGAGCTCTCTGCAGAGACAAATGTACAGACAGGCAAACGACGGAGACCACAAACCAGCTAAGTGCATGATTGATGACCACACAGGTGATGCCCGGCCTGGCATGTCAAAGGCACAGTGGATGTCTGTCCGTGCTTACCCCCCACCCCGTACCTAACTCCCTTCCTGCTATCCCCCAATCTCCCATTTGTGTGTAGTGTTAGTGGGAATGCAGTTTCCACTGATGCTTGCCTCTCATCCTGTAAGTGAAGGGACCAATACCTCTTTTGGCTGTGTCCTTGTATCTGTGGGCAGGTATGTGCTCAGCACCAGACCTCTTTCTGGGACCTCCAAGTCTTCAGCAAGAAACACAAAGAAAACCTGAAGAACAAATTCGCCACAGCCAAGACGGCAGCACTTGACCTCGACCACTTCCAGCGTGTGGCCTTCAGCAGGACCCTCCGTTTCTGCCCACTCTCCAAGGCCTCCCAGCAGTTCTGTAAGCCTCTGCCATCCTACCAAACCACCTTTTTCTTACGTCATCCAGAGTCGGCTTCTGTTTCTTGAAACAAAGACGCTGGCTGGTCGAGTACTCGAGAACTGTTCGTTGAGAGGAGAGCGAAGCTGCGATTCAGCTGCTGCTCCATCTAATCACTAGCGGGCTGAACACGTGCTTAGGGCCCCAACAATGTTTTCCAAGACTGTGATGTCTCAAAACCAAAAACTAACCACCAGCAAGCTGTGGACTAGAATCACAGTAAGCATCAAATACAATACCAATCAGTCTTTCTTGCATTTATAGTTTGGCATTGTTTTTATTTTGAATTGCATATGAGGTCAGAGTTTAGGGTTCCTAAAATTTCCAGCCTGGCGCTGCTCAATCTCAAATATCTTTGCATTCATCAAATGTCCTTAAGCAGGGAAATAACTCCTTCAGGGAAAGGCTGGGCAACATTTATTGCCCTAAATATCTAGCTGCCATGTATCTACTCCCATCTAGGTGTTAACAGTCACCATACATGTATGCCTGTTAACAGTCACCATACATGTATGCCTGTTATCATGTAACAGTCCCAACAATGCCACGACGTATGCAAAATTACCATTTACAATAAAGGGAATAGAGGCCCAGGAGAGAGAAGCAACTGGCCCTAACTTACACACTGGTAAAAGGCAGGGCTGAGATCTGAACCTGCTTTAAGAGATTCAAGAGCACCTGTGTCTAACCCAGCCAACTAAGGCCGCTTAACGATTACTCTCAGGCACGTACTGTGGTACCTTTCACCGTCAAATCGAATGACCACCAAGTCCTGGGGACAAAAAGAAATTTGAGGCCTGTCTAAGACAGCTCCCTGTTTCTGCCTAAGCTTTCCCTCTGGAAAGAGGGACTCCTTCTCCAATTTCGACGCAAGCACTTTCGTGACAGCTCGTGCCAGCAGGTAACAATTGCACATTTAGCTGAGACCATTTCTTTACAAGTTTAAACATACTTCTCTCCTCTCCACGGGAAGAGACAAGCTGACCTAACTCGGTAGTAAAATTGTCTTTCATATGCTTCAAGACAATTACTAGATCTCCCTGCAGGCTTCTTTTCCTGAGGCTACAATTCCTAATTATTTTTCATACATGCCCTCATTTCCAACTCCACAACCAAATCTGCTGCTCTCCTTTAAACCGCGTCCTGGCTGTCCTCTGCAGTCGGTGGTTCTGACACATGAGCGCTGCGTCCTGGTGCTCAGCCTTGTCCATCCTCTCACGCCTGACTCGGGTGTCTGCATCAGAGGGGCAGAGGTGAAAAGCGTCATTCCAGAATGTCGGGGACAACCACCATTTCAAAAAAGGGGCATTTGCCTTGATAAGAGATTCTCTTCCAAAGCTGGTTCATGGGCAGCCCCAGACACCCAGGAGTTGGTATTGTGCAGGGAAGAAATACCAGCCGGGTTTGGCCTTAAGGAAACCCTGGCCCTTTGCCAGCCCCATGTTTTCTAAAGAATGATTGAGACAGCCAGAAAAGAAGGGTCCAGAACATGCTCACAGAAAGGAGTGAAGAAATAGGGGGTACAGGAGTCCCATGGAGCAAGCCTCACTCAAGGAAAGCAGGCTTGCCAGGGGCTGAGGCCTCCCCACCTTCTTACACATTCTGTCTCAACCTCACAGCCGCCCCGCAACCGTACACGCCCGCGCAGAGCTAATTAATTCCCACCCGTTCTGCAGAGTCCTACAGCTCAGTCCTGTCCTCAAGCAGCTTATAAAATTATAACAAGAAAGGTGTCAGATGTCACAGGAGAGAAAAATGATAAATTACTGTGGAAACAAGTTATCAAGAGGCAGAAATTACTACCTACCCCAGGCATGAAAGAAGGCTTGCGGAAGAGAGGGCATTGGAGGTCGGCTCTGGAAAATGGGGGCACAAGACAGGCAGAAATTGTAGGCAGGGCATACATGTGACCAAAAGACCAGAGGCCACAGTCAAAGCACTGGTGGGCTGGATACACAAGGGGAAAACTGAGGCTTTTGAGCAAAATTGTGATATGAATGCATCTGAATAGACCCCTTTATAAGTGCAAATGTTCTATATAATTGATGTGTAAGCTGTTTAAGGGCACAGAGTACAATTGTGCCAGAGAATGGTACAGTAGGAGATTAATAAATGTTGGTTATGATTTGATCTATCCACTACTGAGAATTGCTGGATTGTTCTACTAAGTGTCAATATAGCACAGTAGTTAAGAGCTCTGGCTCCAGGTTCTAATTCCCACTTCCCCATCCGCTAGCTGTGTGACTTTGGGTAAGTGACTTGTCTCCACTTGACCTGAGTTTATCTTTGAAGTGGAAAAATAATTATAGCTATCTCACTGGTCACGAAATAACAAAGCAGGCGATCCATGCAAAGTGCTTTGCAGAACACCTGACATAGGGAATGTGCTCAAAAAAGCCCCTAAATCACCCTCTCGAGCCCCACCAATCTCCTCCACCACCACCCACTTGGATGAGCAGTCTAGACACGCGTATGTGGATACACCTACACACACACACATACACACACATATACACACATTTGTTTATAGCAAACAGTGATTCCTTTGGGGAAAATGCATAATTTGTTCCAAACTCACAATAAAATTAAAATCTGCAATAATAGTGAAAGTAGGAGGCTTGCACTGCCCACCTCTATTTTTGACTACACTTATGCTAACTCTGAAGCTATAGAAAGAAACTTCTAGACCTGGATATCAAACCCAGGGGGATGTCAACGGTATAAAACTTTGACCCAATCTTCCTAATGACTGAATTAATCCAAAGCAACAACCATTAAAACTACCAATCCTCTTGCTTTATAAGCCCTTGAAATGAAAATCGCCCTGCAAATCCCACAGCAATGTTTTATTTGTCTTTGAGTAAGGAAGATCCTGTTCCTTAATCACACAAATGGCCCATGTGTCCTCAATTCCCTTCAGCGTGTGCCATCAAGGTCATCTTGGACAGGTGCAGAGACGAGCGTTCTCCTTAGGCAGCCCCGAACCACAGCGGGAGGAGCCCTGTTCCTTCCTGGGCTGTGAACACAATAACGAGGGGTGGGGCCACGAGTTAGCTCACCCCCTAGAAGCTGGGAAGACCTGGGATGTCCTGGTGGACATTCAGACCCTGCTTAAGTCGGGCTGGAGTGTTCTAATGGAAAGATCCAGAATCCTGACAGGCTTGCAGTGATTACTGAAACCTCCCTCACCACAACCCATTGTGTGTGTGTGTGTGTGTGTGTACACATATAATTATTTACCTCACTAGAAAGGTACACTTTATTCATCGATAATTTAAAATGACTATAAGAACCCATCACCTGTTAAGTCCTGAGAAAGATGAATCCTTCATCAGAAAAGGCAATAACCCAAATGGATGCTCCCATCAATACAAATCAGCTGGAGGGGCAGGGCAGCTGAAGGCTGGCATGGTTAGAAAAGAAAAACGATGCTAATAAACTGCATATGGAGCTAACAAATGGTGTACACTGAATGAAATGCAACAGCAGTCGACGCCAAGCCGAAGCAACGCCAACATAATCCCAAGGACCCCGCTTCCCTTTCTCACCGTATTCCCCTAGAGGGCATTTGTGCTGGTAGCGGCGGGGGCAGCGGAGGGGTGCTGATGGGCTATGACAACATCTGAGCAGAACCACAACCCACTTTGCTTTCTTTTTTTTTTGCTAGTTCAGATCATGTCCTCCTCCACCAGAAAATCTTCAGCAGCACCCAAAGGCTGAGACTATGTTATAGAAAGGAGTAAGTCCCCAGAAACTGGTGGAATTAATTAACAGCAGGCTGGATACAGCACACTCGGGGAACAGAGATGAGTGGATGGCGTCACAGAGCAGCGTCTGCTCCTCAATAATTGAATGCTAGTTGTACTTTTTTCTTAGTGTCTGTAGAAATCCCTCCCAGGGAAAATCCACCATGTGAAGTTAAAGACAACACTTGCTTCCTTTGAAATCAGGGCAATTTCAGCCAGTGGGCAAATAGGTGTCCTGCGGACAGGTCTGCCAGGGGCGATGCCCACATTATCAAAGGCATCTTCAAAGGAGTCTGGGGTTTTGAGGAGACCAGAGGCCCCTTCGCTTAGAAAACAGCCCTTGGCCGGGTTAAGGAGCTCAGGGAGCCCAGCTGGGGGAGAGAGAGGGTGAGGGCAGGGGAAAAGCAGGGAGGAATCAAGACACAGTAGCAAAGAGGAGAGGAAAGGACAGAAAACATACTGTGGGGAACATGGGGCCGGGGGTTGGGAAGGTGAGAAATGTAGGGGTTTGGAAAGGAGGGAAAAGAAAATGGAGAGCTTGTAAAACAACAAAGTTTAACACTCCCTTTAACATGAACACACATTAAAAAAATTCCCTTCACAAAAATGCTGTTGGACTCAAAGATAAGAGGAAGGGGAGCCCTAAGCATTCACTGTGAAGAGTCTTTTTAAGAAGAAGCGTCTTTGGTGTGAGCCAGTAGAGACACACGAGGAGCGGGAGGGAAGGAGCTCTCTGCTGGGGGAAGAGGGTGGACAGGGAAGGACCAGCCACGGGCTTTCCAAACGGGCTTGAGAGAAGCAAGCCAGGGAATCCCATGTCCTCCTGTGCTACATGGAGCCAGCACAGGTAAGGAAAGGTGTGGCCATGAGACCAGATGAAATGCAGAGACCTCAGCGACCACAGGTGGGAGGGACACACGCCCGATCCTGCCTCCCTTCCGGAAATCACCTCCATAGCCCTGGCAGGTGAGCAGAGAGAAGATGAATCTCTGAGGCCTTTCACCCGTGGCCCATCTCACTAGCCGGCTCAATCCAAGGGACACCTCCTCCAAGAGGCCTCCCAGATCATCCTGCTGCTTCACCAAGAAACTCCCCTGAAATCAGCCGATGTATTTGTTTGATCAGGTAGCATTTATCCCCTGCTAGCATGTGAGTTCCATGAGAATAGGGATTTGTCTGTCTACCAATCAACCCTCTGTGCTTCACACAGGGTAAACCCGCACTTTGTGGGGTGACAGAATTTCTCAATGATTTCAGTTCTTAGTCACATGAGTACCACTGACGGTGCCGCCTTCTTAGCGGGTGAAGAGAGAAGGGCCCGTGTTTGTGATGTCTGGCATGCCCCAGGCACTCGATCACAATCCATCCTTACAAACTCCAACGAGGAAGCATCACTGTTCACACCCTTACATCTAAGGGACTGAGGCTCAGAGAGGACAAGTGACTTGGCATTTTGCGTCACAGAATACCAGAGCAAGAACCAACCTCAAAAGCCCAAGTTTCTTTCTCCAAAGAGTCTGGGGCAAGGGAATGGGGGTGCGAGTGGTGACGGAGCGACACAGTCTAGTCCCAGCCCGGCCAGCTCACCTTCTGGGCCACCCTCATACCAGTCCTGCACCTTCAGGGTAAGAAGAGGGAAGAAACAAGAAATGCAGTTTGTTCAGACGCAGACTGCCACTGCCACCTCTGGGCTGGCCTACCAGTGACAGTTTCTCGTTTATCTCTCCCAGTAGAATGAATGTCCACAAGGGCAGTGATCATTTCTGTTGTGCTTAACCAACAAAACCAGGCCCGTTGGATGTAAACCACTGTGTCCAATGGGCCTGCACAGACTCAGAGCTCAGCATAACCCTAATAAAGGCCAAATGTCCCTCTGCATCCGTGGGGACCAGCACAGCACCTGGCCCAGAAAAGCAAGTGCTCAGACGGTGATGTGTTGGGTAGGGAATGGTGACGTCCCTTTCCACGCTGCTTAATAAATGACTGGCTGTGGAACAGTTTCAAGGCTATTCAGGCTGTTTAAACTCTGGCATTATTTTTCATCCAGTATTAAAATTGGGTTTTTACTACAAAAATGGAACTATGTAAAAAGGAAGATTCCATCCCCAGTCTGCTAAGAACCACATCGATAGTGGGTTAAAAAAAATAAAGGGACCAATTTCTAGCTATATCAGGTGAAAAAACAAAGTATCTGTCCCTTTTCCCCATTTGATCTAAAAATAAAAGCACCAGCTCTGAATTCCTCTGACAGCACCTGATTTAAGCTCTGATTTTGCCTCAGAAAAGGTGCAGCCATCGGCTCTCCCTCAACAGGGTACAATGCTACCAATTAGTTAACTTAGACATTTAAGCCGTCACGCAGGGTGAACTGCAGGCTCCCAGGCTGGCAGACCTGCAGGGATCATCCAGTTTCTTCTCTGCTTTTCTAGAGCACCCTGGAGCCCTGGGAACCACTCACTTCTTAGGGGAGGGGCTGCATCACCCCCTCATGGTACCTGCTTCTCTAACCACTTTTACAGCCAAAAATTCCTCCCGGTAGCAGCCTAAATCTTGCACAGCACTATGACAGATTGTCTCCTTGCTCGACCCCCAGGGGAGAAAGATGGAAGCTCATTCCTGAGGTCAGGCAGCCAACAGTACGAATCAGAAGACCTATGCCAAGCCCAGCTCAGTGTCTTACCAGGCGGAAGAGTTGGGACAGGCCCCTGACTTTGCTTTAAGAAAAAGAAAAAAAAGGTATGAACAGGACTGTGTCTACCTACCTCACAGGGCTCTTGTGAGGATTACACTGAGGTGAGGACTTCTTCCCCCTCGGGCCACGTGCTCCTTAAGGACTAAGCCCTGCCTCGCTCCCACCTGCTACGCGCCCACATTTACTGCGCCCTCACCAGATGCCAGGCATCAGCGTCACAGGAATCATCTCCTTTCACCCTCAGGCTAATGCTGCGAAGTGACTGTGAGGATCTCAACTTTACAGCGAAGCACTGAGGCTCAGAAAGGTTACATCACTCGCCCAAGGTCACACGGCCACTGAATGGTTGAGCAGGGATCCACCTGGATCTGGCAGAGGCGACAGCCCAGCTCTCCCCCACTCTGGCACCCTGCCCCTTATAAGAAGAGACATCTCAGAGGTCATCATCTCTGTACCTTCCTGCATGGTGCAGTTGGCAAGAACATCAGGCACACGACACATGCAAGCACTCGCCAAGCTGAGTGTAACATACTTCGTTCAGCAAATAGGAAGATGCAAGGGTAAGATGCTATTAATCAATAGTACCTTTTGTAATAATCATGCAAGTCTGCATTCGGTCGGTTTAATCAGGGGGTGACGACTAGAGTGAGATGGTAGGTGAGGAAGAAGAGGTGTGTGGCTCTCTGAAGCAACAGGCACATAATCCTATTCCTCAGTGACTCTGAGCTATATATTATCAGCCTCATTTTATAGGTGGGAACACCGAACTCAAATCTTCAGCTTCCTAAACCTGAAACCAGCGGGTTTTATTTCCCAAAGACTCTGCTACCAAGATTCTCCGGACTTACTGTGACAGGGGTCATCTGATTCCTTGGCACAATTCCCTTTGCCACCCAGGGACACCTCCACTATGGCCAGAAACCCACACTGTTTGGCTGAGAGAAAACCAGGTAAGCCCGTTCTAGCATATTCAGGTCAGACCTGTGAGGAGGCCTCATTTCACCTCCCCAGCTTTCCTCCTTCCCACATTCTGACAAAGACAATCTCAAAATAGAACCCCCAGGGTTTTCGCCCTGGTTTAATGGAAAAAACACAAAAAGGCCATGAATGAGCTGTTCGTTATCCTGGTCCTCACAATGAAAAACTGAAATAACGTATGGTCAAGTGGACGGCTTGTTCAGGTTTGGCTTGGAACTGAATCCAGTCTTAGGTACATATCAGGACCTGCCCGTGAGGTCTTGAGCTGGGCACTGGGGACAGAGGAGGGGAATAAAGATGACCTCCAGATCATAAGTTCAAGGATCTTCCAGCTCGGAGTGCCAACCTCACAAATGACTCTAACCTGAGCCGAAAACCACAGAGTGGGAAACAAGGATGCCAATCAACAGAAGCAAAAAGGCTCGATGGAAGAGGGAGCATCGCGACAGGCACTGAGGAACACACGACGTTTCCAACAGGTAGAAATGAGGCATTCTGGGGAGAGGCAGCAGCGTGAACAACACGCGCAGGAGAGGACACTGGAGATGGTGTGGAATGTTCTAGTCTGGATTGTGTGAGGACCTGCAGGGATGGTTAGTCTGGAACTAGAACACCAAGAACCACAGGCACTGTGCTGGTGAGTTGGTGAGTTTGGTCTTCATTCCACCATCAGTGAGAGCCTCCCTGAGTTTCTCAGGCGAGCAGTAACACAAAGGGATCTGCTTCAGGGTCCTTCATTCCGTCAGCAACAGGGATGAGACTAGAAGCTCCCGTCAACAGGGGGCTGTAACTCTGCTCACAAAACAGGGCTCTCTCCAATTCCTGCCTTAGAAATGAAAATTCTAGGCTAGATTCAGGAGATGAGAGAAGCAGCCACAGAGCAAACCTGAGAGGGGCCCCAGTGTCAGCTTCCCAAGCCTAGAAACTTCCAGCTCGCCATCAGCTCTGCACCTCTCTTGCATGTGAATAAAACATTAAACAGAGCTGGAACCAGGGTGGTCCCCATGGTGGGGGCTGGGCGCTAGAAACTTTGGAGCATTAGCTGACAAACAGGCTTGTGCTGTGTAAACTCCCAGGGCAAATGCAAAGTGTGAGCTAATCTTGCCACCATCACAAGTTCTCTGAGCTGAGGATAATGTATGATAATCTAAATCGGGCTGGGCAGATGCCTGCCTGGGCAATCTGATTAGGATTTGCCTGATGACTCCCTTTCATCCCCCAGGAGACCGCAGGGCCTGGCAGGCAGAAACGGGCAGGAAGACTGCCATGCCCCCAGAGGTCCAGGCCCCAAGGCACTCGTGTGCCAGACCTCCACTGGTGGCTAAAGGGACACAAGGACAGTCACCTACAAAGAACTTTGCGCGGTGGACTCACAGGAACAGCTTGATCGATACATGGCTAAAGAGATCAGAGCCTCGCTCTGGACACAGACCACATACAAAGCACAGGCTCAATCAAGCCACTTCTTTGCTTAACATCCTTCGATGGATACCATCGCTTCAGGAATAAAGTTTAAAATGCACGAGAAGGCTCGCCTCTCCAGCCCTCACCACCTGTGGCTCCCTACTACCTAAAACTTGACACCTTGACAATAAATGAACTGCCAGCAGCTTCCGTCCTATGCCACACAGGCTGCCAGGCCTCTGACCTGCAGCCCCCTCCATCTGAAATGCCCCTCTTCTCCTGGCGAGATCTTACTTGCTCTTCAAAACAAAACTCAGACGTCTCCTCCTCTGGGAGGCTTTTCCTGAACATTGTCTCAGCTCTTGGTTATTCAACAGGTATTTGTCATGTTTACTATCTGTAGATGCTAAGTACATACTATACAATCCCTGCTTTATAATGAGGGAGACCAGAGAGCTTAACTTGCTGGAAGTCGCTCAGACACAGCCAGGACTTCATCCCACACTCCAGCCTGGATTCCAGAGCCCTCGTCTGAAGGACCTCCCTCCCCGCACTTAACCTCTGGGTCAACATTTCTGTCTCTGGATTTGTCTTTCCCACTAGACTGTGAACTCCTTGAGGGCAGAGGTAGCCTGACCCATCCCTCTGGCCAGCATGGGGTGCCAGCCTGCTGCAGGTGCTCACTCAAGAGTCCCCGAGCTGAAGGTCTCCACCTGGTCAGTACAGGTGGCCACGGCAACATCAGGCTAAGCTTCTATGCTCAAGCTGCCCTCCCTCCAGAACAAAACCTCAACTCTGGCCGCCCACCTTCCAGGCCCATGTCGTCAATTTCCATAGAGCCTTGGTGAAGGAATGTGGATAGGTTAGCGGAGAATCACCCCCATGACACGCAAAGCAACTCCTAGTGTGTTTGTTAGGCACCAAGCACCCACACTCGTGTTCTCTATGTGAATGGTCTCCATCGTGAGAACCCCATGGAGAGCCCCTAGAGTCTCAACCAGGAACAGACAGGTAACTCCATATGCAAACACATAGCTTTTTATGATACATAAACATATCCTTTAAAACACCCACTACTCCCAGGAATCTTTGTGGTACACTCGCTCTGCAGCAGAGACTATGAATAAAGAATTAGAAAGTGCCTGTCCTTAGTGAGCATTTGACAAGGGCAGTGAGCAGGCATTAAGGTCTACGCATAGTGTGACGCCAACCTGCACGGGGTCACAGGAGGAGGAATGGCTAATTTACAAAGATGAAAGTAGGAAAAAGTCCACAAAGGGGCATGGAAGACACCCTGGTGGGCAAACCATTATTCACAGTGTAAGCATCTGGGTCAGTGGTTCTCAGACCCGACTTCGCAACACAATACGGGTTCCTGGAGCTCACCTCCTGAAAGGAGAGTCATGGTGGTGCCGCCCGAGATTCTGCACTTGTAAGTTCTGCAGGTGAACATCCCGTCAGCTCCTGGCACCTGCCGGCCAGCGTGTGCCGAGCTCCTCGGTGTGAGAGAAGCTAAAGAACCCTCCCAGGCTGCTGGGAGAGTAGCAGAGATTCTGGGGGTTTCAAGTAAAAGTAACACCCACGTCCCAGTGAAATCCTGAGGGGCCTCTTGCCCCTCACAGCCCAGCACAGAGACAGCAGGGCAGCCTCATCAGAGCCCAGCTCGGAGGGCGCGTGCAGAAGGCACAGGGCACTAAGACGATGGCCTTCTCCATGGAGGTGCATGTGCCCCAGCCTCTCTGCGACTCCTCTACCACCCCTTCTCCTTCCTATCCTCAACGCCTCTCTGAGTTCCTGGAGGGTTCCAAGACCACCCCCGCCCCTGGCTCTCTCCGAGCCCTGCCCCTCCAGATGTTCCTTCTGATCCTTCGGGCCTCATCTCAACGGCCCCTCTCACCACCGTGGCCCTGCCGTCCACCGCTGCCACTTGCTTACTCCCTTCACAGGCCTTAACCAAGTCTGTGGTTATTCTCTCTGTCTCGCTGACCTTCGAGTCTTGCACCCAGCACAGCACATGGTGCAGAGTGTATGAACGAAACAGCAAGCAAAGGGGGGGCGGGGTGCGGTCGGGACAAAGACTGGAGGAAGCGGAAAGGGTCAGGTGGGAGAGGAGAGGGGAGGAGAGACAGGGCGGACGAAACAAAAGGAAAACTGTCTTTCTTGTGTCCTGGGTGGCCAGGGATATTTTTATTTCTTGTTCTTTTTGCTCTGGAGGCCTATGAAGGCATCACGCGGGTTGCACTCCATCCATTTCAAATTTACTTGCTCCAGGACTGAGGCCACCTTCTCTGAAGCCCCTGCCATCAGACGACAGCCACCAGCTGTCCCACCACTTGGCTGCCACCAGGAGACCTGTGGGTCACGAGTGAAGCAGGACCCTGGGATTCCTCACACAGATGCCTCCGGCTCCAGCACCAAAGGAGTCTTAGCAATTATTTTAATTTGTTGAGATTCTCTTCTTAATTCAGGAAACAGAAGCAGACAAATTAGCTACATTCGTATGACTTTAATACCTGACAGCTTTGTAGCAATCGCTTTTCCATCCACGGCCCGCTGAGGCTCCTAAGTCTTAAGGAAACAAAGAAATAAATAAAATCTTCAGAAGGACTTCGGGGAACATGGTGGGATGGGCGTGTGATTAGGTGGGGGACTGCTGGGTGCCAGGGGCCCAGCGGGGGCCGTCTCACCGAGGGGCACGCGGAAAACAGGTGTGAGCCTGGCTGGCATCTAAGGAGGCCCCGGCAGGACCACTGAGAAAAGCCACACAGGGAAGATGCAAGCTGTGTCTCCGCTAGATAAGGCTTTTCAAAGCACATCTTGGTAATTGAAAACAAAATGAATGTGGTATTGCTACAAGACAGACGGTGACAAAACGCAGTGCTCCGTCCTGATAAGCCATGAGAAACGAAGTCTTCCAAAGGGGCTGAAGTGGGGGTGGCAGCACATGGAAGCAAATTCCCTTGGAGAACAAATTTGTCTGCACTGTAGAACAGGCGTGATTACTGGGAATCCAACAAACCCCGTCCTCACGAGCACAAAGCCTCCCGCAGTCCACATCTGCACACAGGGCAGCTGGCCAGCTCGAGTCACCATCTTTAGCAAGACAGCTCTCGGTCGCATGGCCCCTTCAGATGTTTCCCTCTCACTTTCCTTTCATGACCAACCGTCTTGAAGAAGTTTGCAGGGGAATAATACTGGAGATCACACAGAGGCCTGGCGAGCTGGGCAGAACACATTCATCAGCCACCCTGGCCCAGGGCACTCGCCTCACTGGCTGGACATTGAAATAATGGCTGGGCCTATTCCTGCTACACTGCCTGTTCTGGACTGCACCCACTGTCACCAGCATCACCGTGGAAGGACACGATTCTACTCCAAGAAAATGTTTTCAAAGCCCTGGGCCAAACTGGACAAGAGAACTTTCCTCCAGCCTCACAAGACAACAGGAGAGGACAGAAGTCGGGGGGTCGGGAGGACGCCGCAGTCTCCGTGACTTTATGAATCTCACTTGCTGGGTCCACTTACATAGGAGCAGAATCTGACTCCAGAGCCAAGCTCACCTGTCCGTGAGCCGAGTCTCTGCGTTCCTTTCAGTCATGCCAGGGTGCTCAGGGCGCAGCTTGGGGAGGGACAAGGCAGGAAGCTTGGTGCTGGTCCCCGTCTGGTCTAGACCTTCTGTCTCCACTGCCTGGCCCCCTGCACTCGGGCCCCCTTCCCTGTCACTCCACTCCGCAAGAACCGTTCTTACCAGGGGCCCAATGACCTCCACGCCTCTAACTCCAAAGGCCACATCGGAGTCCTCCCTGGCCGGGCTCACACCTTCTGGCCCCCGGCCACGTCCTCCTTCCTTCCTGAACGTGTTTCTCCCTCTAGTTTCTGTGAAACTGAGACGCTGCCCATCCCAGCCAACTCCTCGCCTCTCTGGCAGCTCCTTGGTCTCCTTGTGAACTCTCTTCCCTCTTTTTGTTCCTTACATGTTTGCTGTTCCTTGGGGTTCTGTCCCAGATTCTCTCTCTCATCTGCTCTCCCTGAAAGAGCACAGTAGCGCCGCCCCACTCCGTGGCCACGGACACCCCCTCATGCTGATGGCTCCCGGGAAGGCTCCAGGCCCACGTGCCAGCAGCCTGCTGCTCTTCACCCAGGAACGGTCCACTGGAAACAGGGCAGGGACCGGGTCCAGCATTTACCTCTGTTTCCTCTATGTTCATCTCTTCTTTCTGCATCCCTTACCTAGTCTTCCAAGCTAGACATTTCGTCATCAAGAACGTCTTCCTTTCTCTGTCCCCCCACATCCAGACGCACCTTTCTATCCTACAGTTATCGCTTCAATCAGACCCCTTCCCACCAACCTACCACAACTTCTCATCTATAGCAAATACCTCTTTATTGAGATGTCGCTGGGTTCAAGCTTGATCTCCCTCCAATCTGCCATCATTATCTATCTCAAATGCAAGTGTAACTCATACATGCATTGAGCACCTACTGTATACTGGGCACTATGGACAACCAGGTACGCTCACTCTGGGCATGCACCTGGTGGCTGTAAGTTCTAGACAAGACACAAACTATTAAAGTCCAATATGTTAATTGCACAAATCTGTATATAGTTCTTCAGGAGCCTGGAAAAGAGAATGATAAAGCTTTTCATGTCATTTCCTATCAACAACCCTCCATGATTCCCCTGTGGATGCCCCCAGTGGAGCTACCAGTGATGGTATCCTGACACACAGGAGGGTCGTGACCCACTATGGCGGATGTGGTAATGGCCCAATGAAGGGAAATTTTCAGAGGTTATCTTCCCATGTGTTAGAGCAGACACCAGGCTGCTGGTAATGACATACCTCTTGCTCAGCGGCTTTTCAATGTAGATGAAACAGCCTTCTACTGGAACAAGATACCATACCTAGAGAGAAGTCAATGCCTGGCTTCAAAGCTTCAAAGGACAGGCTCTCTTGTTAGGAGCTAATGCAGCTGGTGATTTTAAGTTGAAGCCAATGTTCATTTACCATTCCAAAAATTCTAAGTCCCTTCATTATGATGCTAGATCTACTCTGCCAGTGCTCCAGAAATGAAAAAACAGAGGCTGGATGACTGCACATCTGTTTAAAGCATGGCTTACTGGATACTTTAAGCCCACTCAAGACTTACAAAAAAATCCCTTTCAAAATATTACTGCTTACTGACAATGTACCTGGTCACCTAAGAGCTCTGATGGAGATGTACAGGGAGATTAATTCATGTGGTTTTCATGCCTGCTAACACAATACCCATTCTGCAGCCCATGGATCAAGGAGTCATTTCGAGTCTTATTATCTGTGAGGTTATAGCTGCCATAGACAGTGGTTCTTCTGCTGGACCTGAGCAAAGTAAATTGAAAACCTTCTGGAAAAGATTCTAGATGCCATTAAGAACACTGACAATTCATGGGAGGAAATCAAAATATCAACATTAAAAGGAGTCTGGAAGAAGTTCATTCCAACCCTCATGGATGACTTTGAGGGGTTCAAGACTTCAGTGGAGGATGTTACTACAGATGTGGTAGAAATAGCAAGAGAACTAGAATTAGAAGTGGAGCCTGAAGATATAACTGAATTACCGGAATCTCATAATGAAACTTGAATGGATGAGGAATTGCTTCTTATGGATGAGCAAAGAAAGTAGTTTCTTGAGATAGAATCTATTCCCGGTGAAGATGCCATGAATATTGTTGAAACAACAACAAATGATATTGTACAGTATAGTGTAAACAACTTTTATTTGCACTGAGAGACCAAACAATTTGCATTACTCTATTTGTTGCCATGTTTGCTTTATTGTGGTGGTCTAGAATTGAACCTTCAGTATCTCTGAAGTATGCATGTGCTCTGTGCTCCTACAAGTTTGGGACTTTTGTCATACTGTTCTCCCTTCCTGAAACATTTTCCACCTTGTTTACCAGCTTTCCGTTCCTCCTCATCACATGTGGCAGCCCAGGAAAGCTTGACCAACCACCTGGCTCATTGGGGCCCCCACATCCCTATTTGTTTGCAGTCTTCCTTTCCACTTCCCCATGAGATCAAGGTCAAGGCTGGGCAGGGCTGGTATCTCAGCCAGTCGCTGGCAACGGATACAGCTCCACAGATATTTCCTGAGCAAACCAAGGAGAACTCATTGTGGGGTCAACCTGTTGCAGAGCCTTAAGAAATAAGCCTGCCCAGGACAAGGAAAAGCAAGCTTTGAAAGAGCTTCCTATTTCTCCCTTTGCACCTAGGGATAGAATGTTCTAGGTTGTCTTTTCTTATCTTCTCTCTTGATTCATCTATCTTATTTTCACATCTAGAAGTTGCAGAGGGCCAGGGACTACAGGACATGGGAGAAGGAAGATTCTAATTCTTCCTGGCTGTGAAGTTGAGCAATTTACTTAATCTCTTTGAATGTTTCCTTTTCTGTAAAAGGAGAAACATAAAATATCCCCACAAATGGGTTTCATGAAGAAGAAATAAGTTAACACATAGCTTGAAAAGTACAGAGTAAGTCCTCAGTTGATATGTAATCACCTCCATCCCTCTCTTCTTCCAATTCCCAATAAGTAAACCACAGGATCTCATACCCACTGGCATCCAGAGAAGGCCTGCTCTATGATGGAAACCCTGTAATAGACTCCAAGACACAGCACATATTCTGGGGCTAGGCTGAGAAATATGACGTACTTGAACTTTGAACATGCAAACTTTTGTTTGAAACAAGCTAGGTTTCATCTATCTGCTAGTTGAAAACTTTTTCATGAATCACAAATTTCTTTTTCAAAGACTCTAAAATGTGACCTGTAGCATCAATAGGTCGATCTCACCCTTTCAGAGTCCCGACAGTACCAGTGAATGGCCTATCAGGTATTTAGCAGAATGGGCTTGGAGCTCCTTTTTCACTATAGAAAATCGGCTTTTTATAGGCCACACACTCCACTGATGACCTTACTGTCTTTGGCCAAGGTCATCAGAGACAAGGACTGGTGAGAAGTAATTTGGGGGAAACAATACCTAAAGTCTAAGAGTCAAACCTGAGGTGTTTGGCTTCTTAAAATCCCCAATGTCTGTATGCCATATCCCCACAAACTCGCCATCTGTCCTTATGACCAGAAAGGGATGATGAAAAGTAAGCAGTATGAAAAACAAGCTCAGAGAAACTCCTTCCCAGAGCGCATGCTGCATGGGGGAGACTGAGGCAGGAATGAGTCACGCAGGTGAGCCTCGCACAGGTGAAGGCCAGGCAGACGCGCATAAGCCCAGCTCTCTAGACCTGAAGTCCGACGCACCAGAGTCCAGTGGTATTTATTAGTCACTCACCAAGAACAGCCACCGCCAGTGGGAATAAGGAGAGGCATGAAGCTCGCCTAAGTCAGGACTTCTCCACTCCCAAGCCTGCCTCCTTCCTGGTGTCTACCTGCGATGGGCTGTGCAGTCCCTAGCGTGGGCCCAGACAAACAAGGCCACATGGCCTGGGACGGCCCCCAGACCAGTCCACTGCAGGGCTATAAGCCAAGGAGAAACATGATCTGATTTATGCTTTGCAAGGATGACTCAGTATCATTAACAGAAAGATGGACCAATAAACCGTGTGTACCCAACAGACTACTGCCCAGCAGCTAGAGTGAGTGAGCTAGAGCTGTATGAACCAACATGCACAAACCTCAAAAGTATGCTGAGGGAAAAAACGGAGTATGATACCATTTATATGAGATTTAATAAGCATGAAACCACAGCATGTAATATTTACTTACAGATACATACATACATGGTAAAAACATACACATGGACATAGTAGCTACCTCTGGAGGGGAAAGGAGGTGATGAGAAGGGCATGCCGGGGTCTTCACTAACAAGTCACTGATGTTTTGTTTCTTTAAGTAAAAGCTCTGAAGCTGACAGGGCAGTGTTAATGCTTGTAGGTAGATACAGATTAAGAGAAGGAAAAAGTGATACAAGGAGATGAGGTATTTTGATGTCCAGTTTTTCTGGCTATAGTAACTGGGTATTAGAGTAGGCAGAAAGCAGAGAAACATACAGCCACTCCAGGGAGAGACCCAGAACCAACAACCCCCAGCACCACCCTCTAGCAATGAAGTGAGACACAGACATCTCCCCAGACCCATAATGGGCCGTCACCTTAGAATATCATGAGAATTCTTTTGTAAGTCATGCCTGGTGTCTGCCTTTGATGAAATAACCAAATTAAAGAAGGGATGGAAAGGAGAGAGCCGAAGCCCCAAGGAGCAGTACAGCCCTTGCTTCATTCTGCCCTCAAACCTTTGGGTACAACCAGCAGAGAAAAATGGGAGGTCTGAATGGTGCCCATGAATACTTGATAGCTCAATATAGCTCTGGGGGTGCAAGTGACTAGGAAATGTGAACAGCGCCTGGCTGCCCCTGAGAAGTCACATTAACAGTAATGACACAGGGAGCTATAGGTCCAGGGTGCTGGTAATTTATTTCCCCTTTAAGGATATGTTAGGCAAGGCAGATTTAATAGTATAGAAATTAGAACGGGTGAGAGATGACACTGTGATCATGTAGATAACCTATCATGCCAGCCCAGACACAAATGGCCCTGGGTCTGTTCTCTTCCCCCAGAAGCAGCTCTGAAGCCCCTGCCTAGCTCCCCCCATCCCAAATGCCCACCTCACTCTGTTGGGCAAAATGGGAGAGTGTTTAACTGTTCATCTAATTCCCAGACTGCTCAGGGTCTTGGTTTTCAGAGTATCTAAGAAGCCAGTGGTGCCTGCTTCAGACTGAGGATTTCCAGAGGGCAGGAGAGTCCGGGGGAGCCACTCTGTCGGCATCGCCCGCAGACGGAGAAAGAGGTGGCCGCAACGGCAACTTGACTCAACAGCACGTTCTCATCACGACGAGAGGGAAGCAGCATCCAGGCCTTGGCTGTTCACACACCACCCAGGTGTGAGGACTCCACCGTGCCAGCACCCCGTCAGACGAGGGCAGCGTGTGCCAGGCCCAGGGGTCGGAGAGGGAGCGGTGCTCCAGGGCAGCTGCAGCCATTGGCTTCCTTCAAGGCAGACGGCGGCGGGTGGCAAGTGCAGAGAGCTGGGGGTGGAGGGGCGGGCAAGCAGACCCGGTCCCGCGCCTCCCTGTTCCGGACTGCGAGATGACGTGGGCAGCCCCGCGTCTCCCTCCCTCCTCTCCCCAGGACCAGGCCCTGGCTGCCCACACCAGCCCCACTTGATTTCGCTCCGCCCTCGCCTCAGCCGTTTTTGAGCACGAGAAAACCCCTCTGGGCCTTCCGCAAACACCATCTCCGGGGCGAGCAGCTGCACTCCCCACTTCCGGTCACGGCGTTTGGATAAAGGATGCCTACACTGTGCCCAGCACCACAAGGGACCTGGCCCTGTCTGGTCCGGCTCGACAGGTTTAACCATAACGAAAACGACATGCTGACAGCAGCCACACTCACTCCACGGTGTGACCCACACTCCCCTCCGCACCCGACCGTGAAGGAGCGGACAGAACAGCCAGGCCCCAGTGCGCAGTTAAATTCACCAGGCAGCAAAGGGGTCACTCACCACTTCTTTTCTTCTCACTCTAACAATGCGAAATCGCTCTCTTCATCCAAAGCAAACAGGCTCATTTGGTCCGTCCTTCCAATGCCCCTCTGCTGAGAGCAGAGCCAACACCTGTGCACAGGTTTCAACCACCCACCCCTGCGAGTATTAACTATTTCTCTCTCCAACTTTAAGGAGTCTCTGCGCATTTAGTGGTTTAGGTTCCAGGGAGGGCTCTCCCACAGGTTCTCACCTTGCCTTGATGTAAACAATGGGCAATTTAAAAAGGTAACTTTGCATGGCAGTGGTTTAGCCTAACATTAATTTTTTTCCACGATACCCCTAACAAAGCATGCGGGCAGCCATGAAATTAGCTATGAGACTCAGTCCTTATCTCGCTGTCGCCCAGACCAGGCAGAGGAAGACGTGGGAGCTGGGACAGTGGATGAAGGATGGGGCCCAGCGTGACCCAAATATGCTCACAAGCCGTGGTAGGCCAGCTTTGAGCTCCGACTGCATCCAGTGGACGTGGCATGACATGGGGGCCCCCAGCTCCAGACTTGGAAACTGTCGGTCATCACCGAGACTGTCCACTCCCAGGCAGGTGACTCAGCCCAGCCAGGTTTGCTGCCCTGCGGTGGGAACTGGATTATGCTGGCAGCCCCAGGGGAACGTCCCTCCAAGGACGACTGGTGAAGGCTCGGCCAGGCCAGGGATGCACATGTCAGCACTCCGGGTGGCAGTAAATACGCAGAATCACGTGCACCCCTGGAACCTCACAAGTCTCTTAGGTATATAATCACAGAACAAAGCGGGCCCCCAGAGTAACTAAGATACCTCGCCCCAGGGAAGTGGCCTACTCAGAGCAGGAGAGTAACTCTTTAGGGCCACCCAAGCACACCACTCAATGAAATTAGCATCTAGCTTGTGCCCAGGGCAACCACTAAGTACTGTGAAGAATCCCAAGAAACAGGAGACTCTCCCTCCCCACCCAGTATCTTATCTGTCATTGCCTCAGGCCCGCCTGCATCCCTCCCCTACGTCGGCCTGTCCACCCGCCAGCACCTCCAGCGCCACCTACCTACTAGTCCAGCCTAAGATCTACAGCAGCAACAACCTCCCAAAGGCAGACCCCAAATGCCAGCGCCCCCAACCCCGCAACCCATCCTCCACAGGGCAGCCACACAGAGCTTTCCAAAACACCCCCACGCCCACCTGAAAACCTTTCAGTGGGGTCCTGCTGCTGCTAGGATGACAACAGAACTCTGCGCGGTGACCTACCTGGCCCCGTGTGCTCTGCTTCCACTGCTCCCTCTGCCTCCCCGGCCAGCAGGCTGCCCCTTGCTCTCTGGTCTTCTTTCAACCCCCTTCCCCCTCTGCCTTCCATCGGAGTATTTAAACATGACACACCCTCTGCCTGCAACGCTCTTCCTTCTCTGCTTCACCTATTGAGCTCCCAGCTTGAATGCTACTTCTTCAGGGAAGCCTTCCCTGACCACCTCAAACTATGTCAAATCTTCCTTGCAGAAACGTCCGGAGCACTGCACACCTCTGCTCGGGGCACTATTTAGAACTTACAGTTATGTATGTGATCACTGGATTAATGTCTCCTTTGTGAACTACAGCTCCAGGGGGGCAAGAATCTTGCTTGCTTTTATCATCGCTTAGTGGCCAGTACTCAGCAGGGTGCCTGGCACACAAGGTGAGCTCGGTGAATATTTCTTGAGTTAAAGAGTCCTGGCATCGAGGGGCTTGCAACGGCGGGTCTAGCTCATGAGATGAGCCAGATCTACTTTCAAGAAAACTGACACCCAGCAATGAAAACACCACCTGCCCCTAGAGCAGTTGGAGGAATACAGGTGAGGAGGATGACCGCAGCTCCGCTGTGACCTGAAGAGAACACATCGGACACCTTAATCCTGACAACACCATCAGGATCATATGCCCCTGGGCCACTGTGGGAGGCTCGCTGATTCTGTGAATTCTCCAGAAGCCATTTAGGCATAATCTCTCCAATCACATAACCAAAACCTACCGGGGACCTCAAAGGTGCCGGAGCTTCAGGGCCCTGTCACATCCAAACCAGTGCCTGCTGGTGCCTGCTTATTTTTGCCCCCCTGAAAAGATGTGGCTCAGCACTCACAGGAAGACCAAGGTACTGCGGGCGGAAATGAGGTGCGAGGGCACCTGCTCTGAAAGGAAGCAGAACCATGGTCCCAGCTCTGCGGTGCACGGCTGTGTGACCACAGGGAGGTCACTGTGCCACTCTGGGTGAGCTTGCTCATGCCGAAAATCAGGATAAGCATCACAACATCTGCCTTTGAAGGCTGCCATGAGGATTAAATAAGATAATGTGTGTGGCACGCCTGCCATGAGATAGATATTCAAATTACAGTTTCCATCAGAAGAGAAAAATTCTCACACTACTTCCCTACAAAAATAGACAAGCTTAAAAATCAAATTTGGGAACACATTGTATTCCTTTTTTTTTAAGTTTCTTTCTTTCTGATTATCACAGTAATACATTTTCATCAAGAGGCAATGTGGGGTAGGAGATAAGAACCCATTAGGTGGGTTCAAATTTAGCTCCACTTCCTAACAGCCGTTTGACCTTGGGCAAGTTACTTAACTCCCAGATTCTAGTCTCTACATCCATAAAACAGTGACGGTAATGTTTCCCAATGTATAGTGTGTTTGCGGAAATTTAATGAGATAATCTATATGAAGTTCTTGATACAGTGTCCGATCTATTGTAAGGGCTCAGTAAACATTATTACAATCAGCATCCTGATTGCTACTGTTAAGAATTTTTAAAATCAGAAAGGTACAAAAATAAGAAAAGTAAAATAATGTGTAATGACCACCTATCAACACTTTAGAGTATTTTTTTTATATTCATGTCAGAATATGACGAAGTTTATATGGCATGACTCCAATTTTGTAAAATAAAAATATTGAAATGAAAAGGTGACACAAGTTATCACATCAGTATTTTTATTTTACAAAATTGGAGTCATGTCATATAAACTTCGTCATATTCTGACTTTTTCACTTTTCTTACACTATAATTGCTGTTTAAGAACACAATGGAAAAAGTTCCATAATATTCCATTATATGTTAGCACCAAAATTAATCCATCATAATAGTCAACCAATTTTTTTTATTAAGTGTTGGTTTTATAAATAATGCTGTAATAAATGTACTTCTGCACGTGTCCCTGTCCTAATTTCAAAAGGATGAAAAGACTCCTAAAGGATGAATCACTGTTTAACAAAGCACATTGATTTTTTAAAATTCTCAATATGTTGCTAATTGCTTTCCAGAATTTATACTTCCATGGTGTCCAGCATAGTGCTTGTCATATCGAGGGGCTAGATAAACAGCTGTCAAAAGGAGAAAGAAGAGTAAGCACTATCTTTTCAAAAAAATATTGGCTAATAGTAGGAAGACTATCTTGTTTCATTTTACATTTCTCTGAATGCCAATGAAGTTGAACTTTTTCACATGAATTGCTTGTCTACATGTCTTCTATGAAATTTTTTTACTCATATCTTTAGTAAAGTTTTAGTATTTTTATTAATTTGTAAATGCTTTTATATATTATGGATATCAACTCTTTAACTTATTTGTGGCAATATTTTTCTTAATTTACTGTGTGTTGTCTTATTTTTGAAAGATACTTTAATTTTAGTGTAGCCAAATTTTCTGATTTTTCAGATATACTGTTGTTACACTTAGATAAAAATCTAACCATGTCTTCTTCTGTTATGTGTTCTCATTTTTTATATATAATTCCTATGAATAAATACTCAAAAATTAAATATGTTTTGATCGTTGGCATGAACTACCTACCTTAAAGCATTTTGTGAAATCTCCCGGCACCATCTGTAGAATAATCCTTTGTGTGAAGCTGCCATCACATGCCAAAGACCTACCGATGACTACCAAGACTTATTTATGACTGATGGATTCTAGTCCACTGTTCTGTCCAGTGATTTTTTTCATCATTCACACTGAACTTTTAAGGGAGGGGACTCATCTTCCTCAGAGCTTGAGTCAGCAGACCCTTGTCACATTGTGGCCCAGAAGAACATGGGGTGCTGCCACCTTCCTGCAGACCACAGCCACCTGTCATAGCACCAGCTTGCACATTAGGACAATGACCCCCATGCCCCAGAAGAATAGGGCATCCGTCTGACGCATGCTTCTGGTATCGTTAATACCATCCAGGCCAGAAACGACCCGCCCTCACCCATGGATTCTCTTTCAAGTCGTGCTTTGCTTTTGTTCTCTGCATATTTTCTCTAAAGTCCAAGCTGGTGAGAAAAGAGCCTCCTGGGTTGTATGAGTCACCACAGACCCACTTTATTGGGCAAAACGTTGACCAGTATCGGGATGGTTCTCAGCCCCCATGGTCACTCCCTAAACCTCATCAGCTCTAAGTCCTTGCTTTGCCTGATCCATCTGCTGCATTTGACTCAGTTGATCTCTTCTCCGTCCTTGAACATTTACTTGCTTCTAGGACACCGCATTCTCATGCTTTTCATCCTTGTTTCTAGCAATTTCCTCTCAGCCTCCTTGCTACTGTCTCATTTTCCCAACTTCTCAATGTCAGAGAACCCCAGTTCGTAGTCATCAGCCATCTGCTTCTCTTCCTACACTTTTAAGGCGATCTCGTCCAATCGCAAGGTTCTAAAAACCAGTTACAGGCTGATGACTCCCAAATTTTTCACATGCCCAACATGGGTCCCTCCCCGGACATTCAGATCCACACACCCAACCATCAACACGTGGACCTTTAACACGTCCTGAAATGAACGCCCAACCTTCCCCGCAAACCAGCTCCTCCCTCTGCCACCTCCGTCAGAGTCCGTCAGCAAACCCCCTAAATATAGCCAGAATTCCACCACATCTCACCTCCCCAGCACCTCTACCTGCACCGGAGTAACAGTCTCCTCCGCGTCTCCTTGCTGCTTCTATCACCCCCACGCCCCTTTGGTCTGTTTCCAACAGCTTGGCAGGCCGCGTGACCTCATCTCGCTCCAGTAAGACGTCCTTCCATAACCTGTCACGGCCCCTCTGTTCACCTCTCTGTTCTCGTCGGCTAATACTCTCCCCCACTCTCTCCTCCCGACGTCCCTGCCGTCCCTCAGGCACCCCGGACACTCGCTCTTTTGGGCCCCTGCACCTGCTGCTCTCTCTCCCCATGATCCCTTCTTCCCTCCTGACTCCCTGCTTCCTTCTGGTCTTTGCTCATTGTCACTTTCGCAGTGAGACCTTCCCTGTCAACCCTTTCCACGATAAATACAAACTAAAATGCCACCTCCTCACTTTACAGCCTCCTTTTCTGTCTTATTCTTTTCTCCTCGGCACTTACACTAACAGACTCTAGAGTTTTCTTATTTAGCTCGACTGTTATCACACTGTCTCCCTCACCAGAATCTAAGCTGCATGAAGGCAGACATTTCTGTCTGCTTGCTGTCGTACCTGCAGTGCTAGAACTGTGTTTGGCACATGATGGGTTCTTACTTTTCACTGAATGAATGAGTAGATGGGAGAATTTGTAAATCCCTCTTACAAACAAGGAAATAAAGGCTTAGAATAGCAAAAAAAAAAAAAACAAAAAACAAACCTCCCAAGGTTGGAATTAGACTCCAGAACTGATTCTATAGTAAGGCCTCTGTTTATGACACTGTGCATTTGAACTGAGGAGTTCAGACAGTGACATCGTGAATAGAAGCTGGGTCTATTGAGCAAGCCCCACTCTGCTTTACAATACAGTGAGTGCGTTGTCCACTGACATCTTTAGAATGTAGTTTTCTCGAGGGAAGGAAAAAAAAAAGAAATAAACAGTATAGATCTCAAGGCAAAGTGTTGAGTTGGCCTAGGAAGGCAAAAGCGTCAGCCAGACAACGTCCAGCACTGAGTGAAGGATGTGACTGCCGGGAAAGGAGAAGAATTAATTCATCAGAACAAAAGAGACCATAAGGGCCGGACCAGCAGAGAAGCACGGCATACATCTAGGGGCTCCAAGGACGGAATGGTGATTACAAAACAAAACAGTCCTAATAAGATTACAGCTGATAATGAATCCACTACAAAACTCTGGAACAACGTTCGGATTTTAATAAGCATCCCCCAAAGAGCATTCAGTCAATTTCACAAATGCCCATTCTCATCACTTAATTCTAAGGGGGGAGGAGGCGCTGCTCTACCTAGCTGTTCCTAAATTAATAATGTGCTTCATTCCTGTTATGCTTCAGAAACAAAGACACTGTAACATGTCAAGCTGTTTTCGGGAGAATTTTAATATTCTCCCTGCTAATATAAACAGAACCTTATTAACTAAGTCCCAGAGATGCCACAGTTGGGATGTAATCCAGGCCCTGGTGCCAACTCCAATGTTAACATTTGAAAATACCTCATGTGCATACTTGACTTTAACAAGTAAGGCAATATAATCTTTTCTCTAGAAAAATGAAAAGAAAAAACAAAGACAATTCTGTACCCCATTGAGAAAGACCGCTTAGTCTCAGTTTGGATAAGGACTACAGTGTGGTACACATTGCCTCTTCTTCATTTCCATAACATCAAATCTCAACTCTAAAGAGCCTATACTAAAAATACAGCCAGCTCCATTCCATGGAGGGGAAAATAAAAAGATAAAAACCCATGTGTCTTAAATACAGACTAAAAATGCCTCAGAGCTGGCCCTTCAACTCTGAGTCCAACTGAGGCCCAGGGGTGGCTCTGGCACCACGGCTCCTAGACCACGAGCTTCAGCATCTGTGCCCGAACACTCCATCATACAGGGCGGCCCAAGGCTGCTGAGGAACAACATGAAGCCAATCACTTGAGCAGAGCATGTGCTTTGGATCATCGGATGCAATTATTTCCAAATAATACCGATCCCCTTCTGATGACTCAGCCTCTGATGACAACCCCGACTCTTGGAGCTGCAGCAAATCCTCGTCACTTCCAATCCCAACCCAGGAAAAGAAAGTAACAGAGCAGGCAAAGGAGAAACTGAATGGAAGGAGCCACGGGGGAAGGTACAGTTTATCTACTTGTTCATAATCTGCTAAAACACTTGTCGGGTGAATATGCTACCAATACACATTTAGTTCTTTTAAGCTCTTCTATTGGAAACAAAGGGAAACCCAGAAAGCTTCACACGAGCTGACAAACCAGAGAAGCAAGACTAATGCTCAGGACAAGCTGGTATTCAACTGTAGCTAAGGCCTGATTTTACGCATCCTGGTATAGACGTATGTGAGAATACACATACACAAATGCACATGATACGTCAGTTTCCTGGTATTCCCAGCATGTATAATATAAATGCCTCCAGGAGAACCAATGAGTAAAATTTGTGTTGAATAGCACTTAGCGGCTATATTTGAGTTCAAAAATCATTTCCTCAGTCTGTAAATGAGTGAGTTAGCTGCTCACAGGCTGAAACGTCTTCTTCCTTTGAGGAACTCCAATTGCAAAAAGGAAAATAACAGCAAAGCATTCTTTTCTTGGAATTAAAAACCAGGTCACAGTAAACTCAAAAATAACTTTGTAAAGGCTACGGATGGGAATAGAAGAGTTATTCTATAAATAATCACTAACATCCATATTCATTGTGAGCCTTTTAAACTCGCTGGACAAGTAGTGTCAGAAAAGCTGCGGCTGATCTGAATATGTTGCTTTAAGAATGTCATACATATTCAGGTCCTTGATGCGTTCTAATCAACAAATCAAAGTACTCCACTAATTGAATGTTGATTGCTTGTTGCACAAAGGTGAAAGTCAACCTTCTGAGCCAAGGTTTGAGTTATTCTAAGACATGATGATAGTTAAGCTTTTTCAAGCCATTTTATGCTTAATGAGTACATTATCTTTAATGAAACTTCATTTAGGCTAATGATTACCTTGGTTTAATAAGTAACTAACTGACGACAGTCTGTCTTTTAAGGCCTTAACTGTGGTAACTAATACCATGGACAGGGCTGATAAATTTTGAACACTCTTCTGGGCGCGGCCACTGGCAGTCCAACATGATCGGGTGCACCCCAAAGGGACTGCTCAGCCTCATCATCAAAGTAAAAGTGGCACCTGATGGGACACTTTAATTGACAAGGTTTGTGAGAGCTCTAGACGCTACCCAGCTGGGGTGAGAACATTTCCCAAAATCAAGGTGCTAAAAGCAGGAGACTCACTCTCAGGAAGCGAAAAGGGCCATGGTGGATTCCAGGCCTGAGCGCCTTGTGGTTAACTCTCCAGGGACATCCCGTGGAGCTGCTTCTAATCACCGATGTTAGCTATGTGATTTCCTTATCATTACCGCTATTTACACTTTTTTCCTTAGGATGGCATTACCATGTTTACCTGAAGGGTAATGCGTGCTTTCTCTAAATGAGAAAATCATTTTCTCTCTCTAATCCTTAAGAACTTTGCATATGATGCTGCGTAAATGAATTTAAAGTTATCTCACCAAGTCATCAACAGAAATTGTTTACTCTACCTGGCTTACAACTTTTTTGATTTATAGGGTGCTTTCTAACGTCGGGCATGTAAACAAGAAACTACTTGGATCAGAAGCAATGTCACTCTTGCATAACCGTCTCTCCTTCATAAATTAATCAGGCTGATTGGAGGGACATTACGGAAAATCCCTCCTAAGTAATGCGGATTAGTGACGTGCTGCCACTTCCAAAGGGAGGCAAGAGTAGGGTTCTCCTGAAACATGGCATGCTGGCAACACCCGGAGTCACTCTGGCTAGTGCGTAAGAGCTTAGGCTCTGGGTTCCAACAGATCTGGATTTAAATCCTGTACTACACGTTCACGTAGGGGCCTTGGGCTGGTTACTTAAGCAACTCAAGCCTCAGTTCTCTCCTCTGTAAAAAGGAAGTAAATACTAACTCTTGGTTTGTTGTGAGGCGTCAGTTAATATCGTGCCTACAAAGTCTTTAGCACTGGCCTGAGACATGTTAGACGTTAATGTTATTTTTAGCTTCATTCTTATTATTACCAGGAGCACAACAGTTTACAAAACAGCAGAGAGTTTTATAAACCTTATGGAACAAAACCTAAAGATTTTTGTGCATCCCGACACCATGTCTGGAAGAGAGCACAGTCCTGCCGGAGTCGACTGAGCTCTGACGGGAAAGCAAGGCAGCAGACTGGCAAAAGGGACACATACTGAGTGGTTTCCAGGACCCCTCGATAAATGGCACCATCCCTCACCTCACAGTCAAGGTAGACATCTAGGAGTCATCCTTAACTTCACCGCTTTTCTCTCATCCCCCTTGTTCAGCCCGTCGCCCTGTCCCATAAGGCATATTCCTAGTGCTCCCCTCTTCATTTACGCTGCCTGCACTCAACCTCTGGCCATCGTCCACTCACCTGCAACTAGCCTTGCAAACTGCCTCTCCACTTCTAATTTATGTCACTCTCCCACCCCACCAAATCCAGTCTCCATCTGACAGACAGACTTACCTGCTTAAAAACCATTAATGGCTTCCAACTACCTTTGGAATGAAGTCCAAATCCCAGCAGACTTCTGCGGACCCCCGCCATCTCTCATTCCTCCCTCCCACTCAGTACACTCCAGAAGCACCCACCTCTGCTCCTCAGACACGCTCAGCTTATTGCCACCACAAGGCCACGTACAATCTGCATCCTCTGCATGAAAGGCTAAAACCATCATCCTTGGCTTGGCTGGCTCCTTGCCATCAAGATACAACCGAAACATTTCCTCCTAGGAAGGGATAATCCCAACGATGCCAAAGAAGGTTATTTATTCCCTATTGTAGTACCCCATTTGATTCTTTGCAACAGTTTTCTCAAGTTTATGCTGTTTTTGCTTGTTTACTTGTTTGCTTATTTATCTCCCCACCAGACTATGGGCTTAACAAGAGCAACTGAGGCAACTTTGTTTCCATTCACTGCCATCGTGCCTCTAAATAGCACAGTATTCGGCACAGTACTTGGTAAGAATGAATTATTTAAGTGTTGTCAAGGCGTAAAGTGAGATATGGATCTTTTGCTACATGGTTTCAGAATAAAGTTAAAAACCATATGAGTGAAAGGGTTGGTAACTAGAATATAGAACTCAGGAAAATCAGCAAGAAAAAAATCAAACCACCCCATTAAAAAGTGGGCAAAGGACATGAACAGAAACTTTTCAAAAGAAGATAGACTAATGGCCAACAAACATATGAAAAAATGCTCAACATTTCTAATCATCAGGGAAATGCAAATCAAAACCACAATGAGATATCACTTAACTCCAGTGAGAATGGCTCTTATCAAAAAGTCCAAAAACAATAAATGGTGGCACGGATGCGGAGAGATAGGAACACTCACATACTGCTGGTAGGACTGCAAACTAGTACAACCGCTTTGGAAAGTAGTATGGAGATACCTCAAAGAACTAAAAGCAGAACTACTATTTGATCTAGCAATCCCACTACTGGGTATCTAACCAAAGGAAAAAAGACATTCTATAAAAAACATATCTGAACTCGAAAGTTTACAGCAGCACAATTCACATTTGCAAAGATGTGGAAACAACCCAAGTGCCCATCAATACATGAGTAGATTAACAAAATGTGGTATATGTATACCATGGAGTACTACTAAGCCATAAAAAAGGTTAACTCTCTCTTGTATTCTCCTGGATAGAGCTGGAGCCCATTCTTCTAAGTGAAGTATCACAAGAATGGAAAAACAAACACCACATGTACTCACCATTAAATTGGTACTAATAGATCAAAACTTGTGTGTACATATGGAAGTATTACTAACATCCATCGTGCATTGGGCAGCTGGGGGGGGGTAGGAAGGGATGTGTAAATTCACACCTAATGGGTGAGGTGAGCACCATCTGGGTGACGGGCACATTTGCAGCTCTGACTCAGGTGGTGCAAAGGCAATTTATGTGACCAAAGCGTTGGTACCCCCATAATATTTTGAAATAAAATATATATATATATATATACAATGAGTGGAAAATATGAGGCAGCCAATGGCATCTTAGTGAAAGGAAGCCACCCTTCTCTCAAAAGAGCTGCCTTCCCTGTGAGCAGTCAGTCTTCCAGGTTCGAGCAGAGACTAGTCAATAGTTCATGGGAAATCATCCATTCTACTGTACAACCCGGCGGGTGGCATTTACCCCACAACTCCAGGAGACGGAAAAGGCTCCATTCTGGGCGGTGATGAGTCACACAGTGGGGTGGCAGGAAAGGAGGCAGCAGAACCATGCATTTGGGATGCAGGGGCCCTTCCAGCTGCTTCTGTGACTGCAAGAGGCCCCATATGCTCAGATCCTGAAAAACGGCTTCCTGGACTCGGGTTTGGAGAAGATGCACAATCAAGCCACAGCCACTGCTAAAAGCACAACAGCATTTCTTACTTGCTGCAAACACAGACTGAGCACCATCTCTGCCAGGCTGGCCAGTTAAATAAAAGAAAAAACCGAACTAACTGAGCTTTACATAGTTCTTACATGTGCTTGGCACAGTTCTAAGCCCTCTGAACATATTAATTCATCTAGTCCTCACCACAGCCTTATGAGAAAAGTGCTATTACTGGCACCATTGGATAAAAGAGAACATTTAGATGCAAAGAGAGGTCAAGGCACAGTGCCTAAGGTCAAACATCTGCAAGTGGCAAAGTCAGGATGAGAACCCAGGCAGGCAGATCAGAAAATGCCCTGGTACCCTAACTCTGTCCTGCAGCACAGGAACTCAAAGGCAAGATGCAATATGTATCACCCTTTTCGATTCCTCTACAAGAACCATTAGTTGTGTTCAAAAACCTACTTAACATCCTTGTTACGGCAGCCAGACTGGGCTGGATTCCAAGAAGCCAATTATAACCCGAGTCAAAGCATGCTTAAGGTTAGGTCAAAGCAAAGGGTTTCTGAGAATGCAAACAGAGTGGCCTGAGAACTGGCCAAGCCCCTGGAGCTTCCTGCCCCAAGGCCACGCTGGCCTCCCGGGCCTGGACGGCTTCCAAGCCGCAGGTGCCTGCCCAGCACAGAAAAACACATGCAGGAGTCCTTACCACATGGAAAAGCCAACAAGATTATTTCAGAGAGGAACATAGCCGAGTGGGAGAAGCCCAGGCTGTGACTCAGTTGAATTCCTGGCTCTGCTTCTTACCAGTGAGGGCACAAGAAGTGAGTGACTTGCCCCAGTGTGTCTGTTTCCTCACCTGTCTCGATCAACCACGTCCTAGGGCTGCTGTGAGACGTAAGTTAGTAGACACATTTAGGAAATACTAGCGTAATCCTACAAATTAAAGTTGCCTGTAATATGTTACAACTAGAATAATTAATATGAACAGGAGAAACATCACATAAATATCATCATGGCTGACATTTAATAACCATTAACTACGTGCCAGGCAATGTCTTTTGCAATATATTTGGGTTGCATTTAATCCTCAAATGCTCCATAAAGATAGGATAAGTATTAATCCCATTCTTACAATTGAGGAAACTGAGAACCAGAAAGATTTAAAAATTTTCCAAAAGCACATGATGACCAGCAAGTGGCAGAGCCCAGATGTGAACCCAGCCAGGTGATTCCAGGGGCCATATGCTAAACCACAGACCTTCGCCCTGTGAAGGACACAAGGGTAGGACATGTTTGTCCCTGAATATATTAATATATATCCAGTCCTTTGTCCTCAGTCACAGATTTCCTCAGATCCCGTCTCAGGTCTGCAGAATCTCCTCTTGTCCAGGTTCTCTGGTATCCAAGTTGGGGACCCTGAGGAGTCTGTCTGACAAACCCTTTCAATGCCTGTGACAGGCCAGCACCACTGTCACTCTTCCCAGGTCCCTAACAACCTGAGGGCCCGGGATGAACACCTGCTGCCCAGAGCAGGCCCAACAGCAGGGAGCCTTGCAGCGGGGCGGGGTCTGTTTTCAGTTGGAACCGACACACCAGCACCAGCGTTCTCTTCAGTATTACGTAGTATGAGGAATGATGAATAAATGATTTACAGGCACACACAGATCTTCTTCATGGTGTTTTCCATCAAACTGTTTTCCACTGCCAGGAAGAGATATAGGCTTTGGGTGCAGCGCTGCCCTGGGTTCTCATCTGCTTTACCTGCAGATGACAAGAGGTCCTGCGGGTCGCCTACTCTGCGATGGCAAACGGGGGCACTGCCACGGGTGGAGTTAACAGAGGCCTGCAGCAGGGGCAGAGGCAGTGGAGGAAGTGGCTGCCCTGCAATGTGACGTAGGGACCAAGGACAGAGGTCAGGAGCCAATAGTTACTGAGCACATGTGACGTGCTGGCCCCTGTTCCAGGTGCCGGAGGGTTAAATGAGAAGTTGCACACAAAGGCTCAGCACCAGGCTGGCTTCGCACATGCTGCACCAACGCTGACTGTGGTTTCTGTGATTTACTATTATCATTGATTATTATTTTTAATTATCATCGTACCCTATGAGTCCAAAACCTATGTGGTTTGATATCAGAGCACAGCTCGTATTTATCAACTTACAAAACACGGAATTCCATCCTTTACTGCCTCTCTGGAAGTCATTTTAAAAGGTTCTAAATACACAATCGCCAGCAACGTGACTTAAGATCCCTCCCTCTCCCTTCCATTCCTTCACACCCACGGAAGAGCCAGTCTCACTACTGCACTCTAGAGACACTTGCAATCTAAATGTCCTTTTTTTTCTTCTTTGCCCCCAATTATCTTGCCTGGCTTAACCTCTCCCCTAGCCAGAAAATGTTTTTTTTCCTATTTACAAGGAAGAAGGAGAGAAAAAATGAGGCCGGCAATTATAGGATTCTCTTTGGTGGCTGGCAGAGCAGGGAGCTCTATGGACGTACCTACATTGATAACCTTTGTCCTATCCCAGTTCTGTTAACATGTACAACCATGTGAACTTAGGGACTGTCCCCACTTTTGCAGACAAGGAGATGAAGCCTGAGAGGGATTAAGAAAGGCCACACAGCTCAAAGACAGGAGAAAGTTAGAGCTTTTCACAATTCTATTCTGCTTCCCTAGAAGAGACCATACCATCCAAAACCGCTCTTTTGTATCTGAAATCAAAACCAAGCAGAACTCTCGTTTTGCGGAGGAAAGGAAGGAACACAGGATGTGGAGTTAGCTCTGCGTGGGAAATCAGTTCCATCCCTTCCTGCTGGGGCGACCACTGATTGGCAAGTCCCCAGACCCTCTCTGACCCCATCCCCTCATGTGTGGAACCAGGGTAATAAATGCTTGTGTCATGGAGTCGCTGTGAAAATTCAAAGAGCGCACTCCACAAATGCTATCTCCTCATTTCGACCTGATGAGACATCTTCAATTTCCTTTTCCTTAAAAAAACCCATTCTATATGTATTCTCTTGAATGAGGCAGCAACAACTTTTTTCCCTTTCAATATCAAATCCCCCACACCATGGTAAGAATTACTCACAAAGAGTGTTTTTACTATCTCTAAAATATATTTTCCATTAGGTAACTCGAAGCTATTAAGGCTGCCAACACCCTAAATAACCAGGCCACGTCAGAGCAGTATTGCACGACCTGCACACCGTAAATAAATTGCTTCTAAGCATAAGCAGATGTGGTGGTAGTTTGATTTTGCTCCGATATGACTCAAACTAATAGAATCACTGTAAATATCCTTCCCAAAGTTGGAAGCAGGCAACATTACCATCGGCAGCAAATGTGAAACCGTTTTCATAATAATTTGTTGAGCCAAGAACCTCGAGAGTGGCTTCTGTGACAGATGAGAAGTCACCGGGCTTGATTGAATCAGACTAACCACATATTGTTCAACTGTACTTTGCCTCCATTATGGGCCCCTTGAGAATTCTGTCTCCTTGTCAGTCAAATTTGTACAAAACAAGGACCCAGCCCTTTAGCCTAACAATGGCCAGAAAAGTCACATTATATTAGAAAGTATTAGAAAATTGATTCATATAGTCAATTAGCATGTGGTTATGGGATCAAGTGTAAAAAGATACACATAATAAATTTTCTATACAAATATAAAACCACAGGAAATGCAGGGAAATACAAACTTTCTCAAACACCAAAGGTAATAAATCTATATTTATGTTCTTGGGTATTAAGACTCAAGTACTTTTAGTGCTCTCAATGTTCCACTGTAGTCTTTTCAAACTTGTGTATTTGCCAACACAACTAGATTTGATATTGATTTTTCATTACAAAGCCAGGAACTGAAAGATCTTGGGACCAAACATATGATCCAGAGTGGCCATTTTTTCCATTTGCATTTCCAGTTCTATAGAGTATCAGGGTGACGCTTCCACCCTGTTACGCAGTGGACAGTTGAGCAAGGTGATCGGAAGACGTCAGTCATACAGTATCAGTTAAGTGAGATTCAACGGCATCGGCGTCCCTTCTTCCACAGAGGTGCACTCCCTCCCTCTCTCATGTAACAGGCAAAAGAAACTGGGCCAAGTTTCGTATGAATCCATCTCAAAGAAACACTGAAAATGGGATGATCTAAAGCAGCAGAGAGTGCCTTGCTTTCTTAATATTTCCCAGGCTAGAAGTGGACAAACTATTTATCCAGGGGACTCTGAAAACAGTATCGCATCTTATAGTCTTTGGAGAATTAAGAAGGAACCATATGCACTTGCTTTTGGAATGCTTTAGAAAGATCAGTGTTGTCTGCGTCATTTTGTTCCATGCTTTAAGTGCCTCCTAGCAACCTCTTTTATTAACTCGAGAAGGTGCAGGAGAGAACATATAAAAAAGGTACATTAATAATACAGGTCAGATACCCAGTGTGGCACCAGAGGGCATCTGAGGAGGTAAAGGTGAGCCTTTACCACTAAGGCATCACCGTGAGTCCCAGAGCTCCTGCCCTCCAGCTAACCCGGCCACCGGGCAAGGCCTGCAGGAGCAGCTGGGGCGAAGGGAAGGGTAGGCCCAGTGTTCCATTTTATAGCTTTCATTTTCCAATTTTGTTATTTGTATTCCCCCTAGTCTTGTTTTATGCCAGTTAGGAAAGAGAGAGACCTAGACTCAGAACTGCCAATAAGCTTGGCCTGCATGATGTGACTGCAGTTTGTGGGCTTAATTCTAAGGTTTTTCATTGCCCCGGCTCTGTTCAAAAGGCAGTCAGCTGTGATTCTCCCCAGCGAGCCAAAGCAATGCGGAGGCACAGTCCCCTCGTTCTCAGCAGCCAGTATGTCCAGAGCAAGGCGATGACCCTGGGTCAGTGCCCAGCCCTACGTATACCTGATGCCCAAGTCAATGGAAAAAAAAAAAAAAAAACCCAAACTCTGTAAAATAATTTAAAGAGGATTATTCTGAGCCGAGTTTGACGACAATGGCCCAGAGCCATGTCCAAGGAGCCTTGAGCAAGTAGACTCACTGTGGTTGAGTTACAGTTTGGTTTTACACATTTCAGGGAGACAGGAATTACACATGAAGTCATAAATCAATACATGGAATGTATACATTGGTTTGGCCCCAAATGATGGGACATCTGGAAGGGGGCAGGAGCTTACAGACTATCTCTTTCACTATCTCTAAAATATATTTTCCATTAAGTAATCAAAGCTATTAAGGCTGCCAACACCCTAAATAACCAGGCCACGTCAAAGCAGTATTACACGACCTGCACACCGTAAATAAATTGCTTGTAAGCATAAGCGGATGTGGCGGTAGTTTGATTTTGCACCAATATGACTCAAACTAATAGAAACACTGTAAATATCCTTCCCAAAGTTGGAAGCAGGCAACATTACCATCGGCAGCATGGTAGCCGACTGTAGGTAGGTTTAAAGATTCTTTGATATGTAATTGGTTTAACAAATGAAGTTTTGTCTAAAGGCTTGGAATGTTTTAAGAT
>CAUYSK010070726.1:0-17016 GCA_963575035.1 Avahi laniger
AATGTTTGATACAGTAATCTCATTTATAGGAACCTAAGTAAAATTTAAAGATATGTAAATTAAATATATCTGTAAGTATATGCACCATATTATTATTAAAATAGTAAAAAGAAAACAAAGATGGGGAGGGGGGAGGAGGGAGGAGGGGACGGGTATATATGTACACAAAGAGTGCAATGTGCACCACGCAATAGGATGGACATATTTGAAACCTGGACTGAGGGGGGAGGGGGGGCAAGGGCATCACACGTAACCTAAACATCTGTACCCCCATATTATGCTGAAATAAAAAAAAAAAAGAAAAAAAAACAAAGATAAAGAAACAGGCACAACACTTGTGTCCATCAGTAGGAAGATAGCAATTAATTAGAATAGGAATTTTATGTTCAGATAATAGCTAATGAAATGAGAAAATGCTCACAAAATAACATTAACAAAAAAAAAACCAAGTTACTTATAAAATATGACAGTTTAAATGCCAACTTCAAACCCTATGTTGCCCTCCCAAGAAACCAAGCAAAGGGACCAAAGGCAGGAAAGGTGCAGGACATTTTAATCAGCAGTGAAATGAAGGAACAGCATTAGACACAAATGTCAAGGAATTTTGACTAGTATGTTACAGATGGAGACAGATTGAAAGACAGACTTATACTACTGTGTCCAAGAAAATGATGCAGAATGGCAGGAAGTATTAAAAAATTCTGGCATAACATCATAGTCATGTCTATTTCAGAGAAACAAGGTTTACAATTAAGAGTTTTCTGCATGAGTAATGAGAATCTCTACTTGGGGTCCTTTTCTTTGCCAGTGGTTTGAACATAATCAGATGCAACATCTGTGGTCTTTTGGCCTTCTTGAGATATTTGAGGGAAGAGTACGGGGTAAGGGATGCACTTCTTGTCTCTTGAGTCATCTCTCAACAGAAGACTAGTCTGGATGTAGCATGTGAATGTGAACAAGCTGTTTATCCTCTTTTTTCATTTGCTTATCTATAAAATGGGAATAATAATAGTGCCTATCCCAGGGAGAGGTGAGGACAAAATAAAGTAAATTTAAGCAACTCAAACATGTGGGAATATCTCACTAGGTCTTGAAGCTCATTATACTTGTAACTGAAAATCCAAGAGTGTGAATATTTAAAGTGTAGTGGTCCATTACAGAGATATCAGTTAGTACTTAGTGTCTTAGTAGTTTCTGCTACTCCAGGAAGAAGATTCTGATATGGAAATTTGCCTGTCCTGGAAAGTGCCCTGTGGAGAAATGAGGTCTATACGCCTGGGCATAAAGGAGAAATTGAAATCCATTGTAGCTGCAACAAAAATTTCAACCCATGCCATGCAAAGTTTTGCAGCTGTGATACTCTTTCAGAAGTCATGGACAAGTTTTGATTAGGGGCTGCCCTTGGGGAGGGGCCTAAATACTCTTAAACTAGAGCAATTCCTGGGGGAGGCCCCAGTCGTGAGCTTCGACAACCATTGCACTCCCCACCTGGGGAACAGGTGCCTCAGTCCCAACAGGAATCTGGTCTCTATCCTACAGCATCTGCTAGAGAAGATGCTTGGAACCACTTTAGCAAGTGCAAACCAAGAACCAAAGGCAGATACTCAAGACCATGCCAAAGAGGAGATCTACAGACAGGAGCAATTTTTTCCTAGCTTTATTTTTCATCCCCAACACGAGAGAGCCTTTCTGAACAAATTGTAGACTTCCTCAAAGAGGCTTACTTAAACCCAGAAGGCAAAAACTGCAGAAGGGATTGCAGTCCTAATCTCATGCTTATCTGTATCTGAGACATATAAAACTGAAAATTGGATGCCTACAGTTGGATCTTAGTGCAAAAGTATCAACAGCTTTATAGAAAAAAAAAAAACATATGCATGTGCACTTGTATCCATCCACACATACGAACACACAAAGAGGCAACTTCGCTCTTCAGAATAAAACTCTGGCCTCCAATCTCTGTGGAGGTGCATTATAGCAAAACTTGGATAAACAAAAAAATGAATATAACAAATTAAAACAGAAAAAATAGGGCTTTTCTTTTGCTTGTTAGCTAAGTGCTCAGACCTTTAGGAAACCAGAGAAGACTTCTAGATCAGTAAAAATATTTGAGATTTTAAAAAGAGATAATTTCTCACTCCTTAAAATAAAAAAATATTCCTTTGGCCTGGAGAGGAGGTGCTGTAATGTGCACAGAAGTGATGAGAATACTGCCATTGGGAGATAATGACCTGAGGATAGATGGGGGCCCTCCACCCTGCAGCCACAGAAGAGATACATGCAGGGTTGCAAAGTCAGAAGAAAGGAAACCTTTTTGTGCTCCTTGGTTAGAGGTAGGAGAGGCTGAAACCCCCCAGAGCTGTTTGGATGTCTATATAGATAGATTTTAAATCATCTCATTAATGAATCTCCTGGTGCAAAGTGGTCTGAAAAACCTTGGCGACTTCCTTCCTCCTACTATGACCAGAGGAGCAGAGAGAGGGGCCTGATGTGAACAGACCACACAGACTACAATGGTGGACTTCTCAGTAGTAGCCCTTGTGATGGTCTATTTCATGTGTCTGGCTGGGCCATGGGGTACCCAAATACTTGGTTAAACGTTATGTCTAAGTATATCTGTGAGGCTGTTTCTGCATGAAATTAACATTTGAGTTGGTAGACTGAGTAAAGCAGACTGTCCTCCTTGATGTTGGCTAGCCTCACCCAGCCAGTTGAGGGCCTGAATACAAAAAAAATCCTGAGTAAGAGGGAACTCCACCTGCCTGACTGTTTGAGATGCACAGCAGTGTTTTCCTACTTTTATACTGAACTGAAGCATTGGCTGTTGTTGGATCTTGAGTCTGACATTTTTCAGACTAGAAGTACACCATCAGCTCTACTGTATCTTCTTCTTGTCTACTGCAGACCTTGGACCTCTCAGCCTTCATAATTACATGAGCCAATTCCTTATTATACACACACACACATACACACACACATACACACGATCATTTAACGATGGTGATACATTCTGAAAAATGACTTTCATGGAGAGATTTGACTGCACAATAAATGTAATACACTAAAATCATCCGGAAACCATCCCTCTCCCCCTCCCCAGTGGATGGAAAAACTGTCTTCCATGAAACCATTCCCAGGTATTAAAAAAGTTGGGGACTGCTGGTATAGCCTCTTGTGCCTAGGCTAAAAATCTGTAATGCAGCATGTTACTGTACTGAATAGTATAGGTCAGCGGTCCCCAACATTTTTGGCATTTTACATGGTTACCTTAGCTAAAAAGGAAGCCCAGAGTTTTTTTTAAGTGGGGGATATTGGTATATTGGTACCTTAAACAAATTTGGAATTCTCCATAGAGTAAAGGCATGCTTATAACAGAAGAAAGAGATATGAGATTGGCAACCAATGGGTCTCTTACACCATAAAGAAAATTAAGAAAGTAATAAACAAACAAATAAAACAAAACAAATATTTTAATTGTATTTCCTGGGACAGCTAGTTTCTCAGTAACTTTTAAAAACTCTATTCCTTTAATGTTTAAGCAGTTTTAGAAACTAGGTAAGAAAAGAAAGTTTACCTGTTCTTTTTGCAAAGCTATTTGTGCAAAAAAAAACCTAACCAGAAAAATATAGAATAAAAAAGAAAATAATAAAAATGTATTCCATAATATAGATACAAAAACCCTACACAAAAATCTAGCAAATGAAAATGCTTACTAAATATCAATCTTTGCTGAAGATATGATCTTATATCTAGAAAATCCCAAAAATTCTCCCATGAGACAACTGAAATTGATGAACAAATTCAGCAAAGCCTCAGGTTACAAAATCAAGTACAAAAATCAGCAGCATTCACATACACTAACAACAGTTAAACTGAGAACCAAATCAAAGACTCAATACCCTTCACAACAGCAACAAATAAAATAAAATAACTAGGAATATATTTAACTAAGGAAGTCAAAGATCTCTACAAGGAGAACTACAGAACACTGAAGAAGGGAAAAGCAGAGGATGTAAACAGATGGAAAACCATATCATGGTCATGGATGGGCAGAATCAACATCGTTAAAATGTCTATATTACCCTAAGTGGTCTACAGATTCCATGTGATCCATATTAAAATACCAACAGGATTTTTCGCAGATACAGAAAAAAAATAATTCTATGCTTCATGTGGAACAGAGAAGACCCCAAATAGCTAAAGCAACCATAAACAAAAATAACAATTTGGGAGCCATCAATTTATGAGACTTCAAATTATACTATAAGGCTATAGTAATCAAAACTGCGTGACACTGGCATAGGAACAGAGACATAGAACAACGAATGAAACAGAACTGAGAACCCAGATATAAAACCATTGTCATATAGCCATCTGATCTTTGACAAAGCAAACAAAAACATGCACTATGGAAAATAAACCTTATTCAACAAATAGTGCTGGGAAAATTGAATAGCCACTCGTAGCTGACTGAAAGAGGATCCTCACCTCTCACCTCTCACAAAAATCAACTCACGGTGAATAACAGACTTAAACCTAAGGCATGAAACTGTAAGAATTCTAGAAGAAAATGTTTGAAAAACTCTATAGACATCGACCTAGGAAAAGAATTTATGAAGAAGACCTCAAAGGCAATCACAGCAACAACAAAAATAAATAAACGGGACCTGATCAAATTAAAAAGTTTCTGTACAGCCAAGGAAACTATCATCAGATTGAATAAACAACCTAGAGAATGGGAAAAAATATCTGCATGCTACACATCTGATATAGGGCTGATAACTAGAATATATATAGGACTCAGAAAAATCAGCAAGCAAAATCAAACAACACCATAAAAAAGTGGGCAAAGGACATGAACAGAAACTTTTCAAAAGAAGATAGACTAATGGCCAACAAACATGAAAAAATGCTCAACATCTCTAATCATCAGGGAAATGCAAATCAAAACCACAATGAAATATCACTTAATTCCAATGAGAAAGGCTTTTATCAAAAAGTTCCAAAACAACAAATGTTGGCATGGATGTGCAGAGATGGAAACACTCATACATTGCTGGTGGCACTGCAAACCAGTACAACCTCTATGGAAATTAATATGGAGATACCTCAAAGAACTCAAAGGAGTACTACCATTTGATCCAGCAATTCCACTACTAGCTATTTACTCAAAGGAAAAAAAGACATTCTATAATAAAGATATCTGCACTGAAAAGTTCATAGCAGCCCAATTCACAAATTGCAAAGATGTGGAAACAACCTATGTGCCCATCAATATATGAGTGGATTAATAAAATGTGGTAGATGTGTACCATGGAGTACTACTTGGGCACAAGAAATAATGATGAACTAGCACCTCTTGTATTATCCTGGAGGGAGCTTGAGCCCATTCTTCTAAGTGAAGTATCACAAGAATGGAAAAACAAGCACCATATGTACTTACCATTAAATTGGCAGTAATTGATCAACACTTATGTGCACATGTGGAAATAACATTCATAGAGCGTCAAGCAGGTGGGAGGCGGAAGGAGGGAATGGGTAAATTCACACCTAATAGGTAGAGTGCACCATGTCTGGGGTTGGACAAGCTTGTAGCTCTAACTTGGGGGGTGCAAAGGCAATATATGTAACCAAAGCATTTGTACCCTCATAATATTCTGAAATAAAAATAAATAAATAAATAAATAAATAGAAAATGCTTACTAAATAAAAATCATCTAGCCAATTGCATATAAATCAATGGATGAAAAAAATAATATACCATCACTAACATGCTTTATACCAGGATTGTAATAATGAATAATAATTGTAGATAGATAGATAGATAGATCATCATATTAACAGGCCAAAGGAGAAAACACTCTTTTCAACAGATGATTGCAATCAATATTATTTCTGTTATGGTCTGAATGTTGGTGTCCTCCCCAAAATTAACATGTTAGAACCTAACAGCCAATGTGACGATACTAAGAGATAAGGCCTTTGGGGAAGTGATTAAGTCATGAAGGTTCCACCTTCCTGAATGGGATTAGAACTCTCGTAAAAGAATTGCTTTGCCCTTTCATCATGTGAGCATGTAGCAAGAAGACTCTGTTTATGAAGCAGAGCAAACCCCAACTAGACATTGAATCTGCTCATGCCATGGTCTTAGACTTCCCATCCTACAGAACTCTGAGCAATACATTTTTATTATTTATAAATTACCCAGGCTAAAGTATTTAGTAATAGCCTGCCAAGTAGACTAAGGCAATTTCTTAGTAGAATAAAAAATGCTTCTTAACAGACTAGCTTATACCTGTAGGCAGTAACACATCTAATGATAAAATACTATAATTATTAACATAAGAGGGCAGAAGAAGGTCAGACTGTCTGCTTTCCTCAACATAACATCTTTACTACAAGAGTAGCTGATTCAATAATTGCTTTTTTAGTCTTTTTCTTTAAGCTAAGTATTTGAGTAGATAGGCCATAAGGTCATAATCTGCTGGTGATACAATTATCTGAGAATCAATGAAAAACGTAAGAAAGAGTAAGAATGTTCAAAATGATTACAGATTTGGAAAACAAAAATAAAAATATCAACATATTTCTTAAACATTAATATTAGAAATTATGGGAACATATCCTATTGATAATGGCAACCAAAATTTAAAAATACCTGGGGATAATTTTAATGAGAATGTGTCTTACCCATAGCGGGAAAATATCTATAAATCTCACTGAAAAAACATGAAGGAAACATTAAATAAATGGAAAGGAATATCCGATTATCATCTAGGAAAGATCAATACAGTAAAAGATACAAATAGTTCTCCTGCCCAAATATAACATCATCTCAGGAAAAATCCCCCCAAATAATTACAATTTGTTTTTGTTTTGTTTTATTTTATTTTTTAAATTTTTTTTTATTTCAGCATATTATGGGGGTACAAATGTTTAGGTTACGTATGTTGTCCTTGTCCCACCCAAGTCAGAGCTTCAAGCATGTCCATCCCCCAGACAGTACACATCCATCTCCTTCTCCCCCCTCCCACCTGCCCAACAACAGATGAATGTTATTACTATATATGCACTTAAGTGTTGATCAGTTAATACCAATTTGATGATGAGGACATGTGGTGCTTGTTTTTCCATTCCTGGAATACTTCACTCAGTAGAATGGGCTCCAGCTCTATCCAGGATAATACAAGAGGGGCTAGATCACCATTTTTTTTTTTTTTTTTTTTGTGGCTGAGTAGAACTCCATGGTATAAATATACCACATTTTGTTAATCCACTCATGTATTGATGGGCACTTGGATCATTTCCACATCTTTGCAATTGTGAATTATGCTGCTATAAACATTCTAGTGCAGATGTCTTTTTTATAGAATGTCTTTTGTTCCTTTGGGTAGATGCCCAGTAGCGGGATTGCTGGATCACTGGTAGCTCTCTTGTATTTCTTTGAGGTATCTCCATAGTCCTTTCCACAGAGGTTGCACTAGTTTGCAGTCCCACCAGCAGCAGTGTATGAGTGATCCTATCTCTCCACATCCATGCCAACATTTATTGTTTCGGGACTTTTTGATAAAGGCCATTCTCACTGGAGATAAGTGATATATCATTGTGGTTTTGATTTGCATTTCCCTGATGATTAGAGATGTTGAACATTTATTCATATGTTTGTTGGCCATTAGGTTATCTTCTTTTGAAAAGTTCTGTTCATGTCCTTTGCCCACTTTTTTATGGTGTTGTTTGATTTTTTCTTGCTGATTTTTCTGAGTTCTATATAGATTCTAGTTATCAGCCCTTTAACGGATGTATGTCATGTGAATATTTTCTCCCATTTTATAGGTTGTCTGTTTGCTCTCATGATAGTTTCCTTGGCTGTGCAGAAGCTTTTTAATTTGATCAGGTCCCATTTATTTATTTTTTTAAGCTGGGGATACTGACACCTTAAACAAATCTGAATTCTCTATAGAGTGAAGGGGTGATTATAAATGAAGGAAGAGATTCAAGGGAATTCAGAGGAATTAGAATATTTAAACTCCAGTCAGTTTCTCTCTCTCTTTTATTCCTCCCTGGGTCTCTTTGGAAGATTTATGTCTTTGGTCAGTTTTTAGAAAATTCTTAATAGTTATCATTTAAATGTTAATTATTAAAAGTACAGATGCTTATTTGTCAATTAAGCATTTTAAATTTTTAAAAATTGTCAATTAAAAATTTTTTAATTAAAAAATTACATAAATAAAAGCACAGGCTATGTTACTAGACTGCTTAGATTTCAATCTTTACTCTGCAAATTACCCACTATAGGATCTTGGGTAAATTATTTACTGATTCCTGCCTCAGTTTCCTCATCTATAAAACAGGATTATAATAATAAAAATACCCAACTAATAGGGTTAAAATATTACCTGAACCATAATAAATGTATGTGTAAAGTGTTATTTAGTAAAATTGATAATTATTATTTTGTTACTATTCTGTTACTTTTTACCTTCCTAAAATCTGACATTTGTTAGAATAAGTAGCTTTCTTTTTCAAATCTCTTAAGCTCTATTCATATAGTCCTTTTTGTCTGCCTGTTCTTTTCCGATAATTTTTTTATGTTTATTTTAGCTTCCATTCTATCAGAAAATATTTAACGAATTCACTGGATTCTGTTTGGAATAATTCTATCATCATCTTAGATTTTCATGAATCTGACTACACTTTTTGTTGTTTCTGCTGACTCTCATTCATGGTGCCTTGTTTCCTGCTGTGGTTTGTGTTTGTGTTTTTGAAAATTTATATGCAAGAATTCTTTGAGTACAGAATTGGGAGGTGCATTTCTTCACTAAGGAAACTTTAAATTCAATTCTCATATTGGGTAGTGAAAAATATGACTCCTAAATTGGCTACAGAAATGTTTTGTGAGAAAATCTCAAAAAAGACTCCAACCACCCTCTTACCCAGAGCCAAGTTAGACAAGTTTCTTCATCTTCATGGACTGTCCCTGCCACACATTCTCTGAATGTTCTCCCTAACACTCTGTTCCTGAGGTTTTAGCACTCTTAGGCCTTTAGCTTGCTATAGTCCTCTAGGAAGTTCTCAGGCTTTGTCTCCTGTCCCTTCAGGGGCCATTCTTATTAAAGCTCCAGGTCAGTGTATGTGTCCGAGATATCCTTAATGTTTCAACATTCACTGATCTGGATTAACGATCAGATTTTTTTTCCTTATTACCTCTTCCTCCTCCCTAGACTTTCCCTCACTTTCTTGATAGATCATCTATGCATCTTTAAGCACTTCTTTTTAAAATCCAGTATTGTCACATATTTTGTATTATTATTGGAAAAGGTTTTGGAATATTTTCATATGCTATCTTTCCAGGGTGAAAATTTGATGCTTAATCTCAAATAATTACTTAAATCCTAGGAGAATTAAATTCAATGGGTATTTCAGAATGATATTTGATTTTTAAACTAAGCAGTTAACCAATAAAAATATTTTAAAGTAAAGATGGATATTTATACATATGAAAAAAGTTTTTGGCTTTTTTTCTGTTTTATACTGCTACTACACACACACACACACACACATACAAAAAGGCTAGATGGATTTTCATCAAATTTGTTGAAACAGGTTTTGTTGATTAGAAGTAGGACCATGTGAAAAGAGAAAACAGTGATTTCCAGGGAACCCCTGGAAAGTATGAAGGACCACCAATTACAAAATGCAATTAGCAAATGAGCTAGTTTTCCTGTTTGGATAGTCAGTAGTAACAAGGATGTATTTGTTTAATGATAGGTGTAATTACTATTTGTTAAAAGTTTTTATAATCAAGGTAAGCACTTCTCAATAAGAGTCAATGCTATTTCATGGATGTTATGTAAGTTTTCCCTAAGTTAAAATTAAACATAATTTACCAAAGCCATTTTGGCTTAGTAAACATAATTTTAAGCAAGTATTATTTATATCTAACTTTATTTATAATGCTATTTTGCAAAAATGATCTCCATGTAAAGAAGAAAACTGTAGATTTTTCTAAGTTAGAGCCTTAGAATACCTAACTTTAAATAGAGATGAGAACATATTTTGCAAAAGTAAATTTTCAGCAGGAAACTTTGAGAGAGGTTATACAATACCTTCAGTGGTTTTTTTTGGTGCTACAAAAAAAAAAAAGTCCCAAAAAACACTCTTCTTCTTAATACACAGGATTGGCATGGTCCATAGGTAGATCATGGACACTAAAATTATCTACTCCACCCAGATGAACAAAGTCTGAAATTCTAACCTTAACTAAAAAACTTGAAGATTTTATTTTCAAAAATACATATAACAAATTTCTAGCTCTTGTGTTTGCAGAAAGTGAGCCAACATGTTTTGAGGACCTCAGGCATACAAAACACTGTGAAAATCCATTTTGGGGAGGTAAATCAACTTATTAATGATTTACATAGGCATTAGCATAATAAACACGCAAAAAATTACCTGCATGTTTAGAAGCATGATGCATTGCCAAAATTCAGATATACAACATCAGGAAGCTGGACCAGGAATGGGTGGGGTATAGTCTATGCCAGTATCATATATGCAATAAAACATGAGTGATTTTCTACAAAAATCTTTGGAAAATTATGAAATCCTGCTTCACTTATGGCAGTTAGTCATTGTTTACACAATGATTCTAAGGCTGCATCCTGTTACATGGAGAATTTAGCCTTTAATAAGTCAAAGCTCAGGAATGCACCACTGAAACTAGATAAAAGAAGTTGTCACAATGATTCAAATATTCAAGAAGAAAAATTTCAGTGCTTCAAGCTCTGCACTATGAAACTACACAAATAGAAGGGAATGTTTCATTCCAAAATATTCCAAGTTCTCTCACTGACCAAATATTCAAATGCCAAGTTAGTTGACACGGAGAACAAAGTTAAAGTTCACAATGAATTAATTTCTCTGAAAAAGTTGTTACTTTAGAAGTTCAGACAGCCTAATTTCCACATTTAGAATAAATTTTTGATGCTAGTTCTTTTTCTAAGTGAATGATAGACACTCATTCTTCCTTGCTTTGCTCTTTTCTACAATATTTTGGATCATTTCTCATCTTTAGCAAATTAGAATTGATAATGAAATTTGAAAAAAATATATGGAAACATTTACTTGTCAACATTGCTACCAGCTAATCTTTTCTGATTTGATTTCTCAAATATGAGAAATCTTTTAAAATGATGAGAATTCTTAGTCATTGTAGAAAAATTGCAGATTCGCTGTTGCTCCTTTGGAAGTAGTCAGTGGTACAAATCCTGCTGCCTCTGTTTCATGAATATTTACATTTCTTTCAGTCAGTAGTAACTCAAATGGGTTTTGATGTCCATTTCTTTCTATGATGCTGTATATCAGCCTTTCTTTTGGATAGGTAGTTTTTGTAATGTAAGTTCCCTTCCTGTTTCACTACTTAGTATATCTGTTGCATCGACCTCATGTTGGCTTGACCTTCAGGTCATCTGATAAGTTTGTTGCAGAGAGCTTGAGCCATTTTGTTGACTTCTACTCCATGATTAATTTATTCATTCTTCAATTCATTAGTTGTTGAATGGCTATGATGTCCCACACTCTTTTAGGGGCTGGGATATAGAAAAAACTGAACATAACAGAAGTTCAACTTTTATTCTAATGGGAAGAGATATATAATAAGAAAATAAATAAGTCAAATTGATAGTATGTCAGATAATAAGTGCTATAGAGAAAATAAAGACAAGAAGGGAGGAGATGTACCAGGGGTAGTAGACGAGGCAATGTTGAATATGGTCGGAGAAAGCGTCAAAAACAGGGGGGTTATTTAAGCAAATACTGGGAAAAAGTGAAGGAACAGGGCATGCAGATCTCTGGGGAAAGAGGGTTCTGTACCCAGGGAACAAATGCAAAAACTCAGAGGCAGGAGTATGTCTGGTGTGCTTAAAAAGCAGCAAGAAATATGTAGCATGGGCAACTTGAACAATGGATTTTCTACTTAGAGAGGGAAGACTAATGGAGAATAGAGGTTAGAGCAGGGATCGGCATGAGAACTTCAGGTACAGATGTATTCATTTGGAGATGTATATTAGATATCCAAATGGACATATCAAATTTTAATTTGCATATATTCATCTGTAGTTAAAGGACCTGTCTGGACTGGAGATTTAGATTTGGGAGACCTTAGGGTATGTGTGTGTGTGTGTGTGTGTGTGTGTGTGTGTGTGTGTGCGCGCGCGCCTGTGTGTGTTTTAAGGCCATGGCATGTCTAATGACTGATAATCAATTTTTATACACATTAGGTAGTTTCCAGTTCTTCTCTTGCCACAAAATTGGGGAACTCGAATAAAGCTATTACCTAAACTATTATTAAAAGTAATTTGTAATAATAGATCATTTAATTTGGGGCATGTAATTTGAAAGGTGATGAAAGAATCAAGTGATATTTATATAAAGAAATCTATCCTATTCCCATTCATGTGAATGAGGTTCCTCAGGGAGCACATATCTAACAATGAAAATGCAAGCAAAAGCAGTTCTTCCATCTTCAAAATAAGGAAATCAGATTATGTGGCTAGAGCTGGAAGTTAGGTTCACGTGTTTTGAGGGTTGTGTAGTGGTTTTCTCTGATTTTTTTTTTTTTTTTGTCAATGTAATTGGAACAAAGTCATCAGCTGAGAGTGAGGAAAGAGGAGAAATTGTTGGAGTTTGAAGAGAGAGCAGAAGCTGTGAAATACCAGTCATCCAGGAGAGGGAGAGACTAAATAGAGTAAGGGCATAATGTAGGGTCACTAGAAGTTAGTGATCACAATTGTTTAAAGTGATGAGCTTGTAAACACAGCTGGTTTTTCCTCTAGCCATTTTCAGTTGTGTTCAGTTTTTTTTTTTTTTGTCTTTTCTCTAGCCACAGATACAGATGTGAAGTAGGCAAAGAACTGGATTTAATCAAGGTTGGACATTGCTAAGCAACTAGAACAATGATACAGTTGTGAGTGAGTGACAAAAGTGATGATCCTGAATTCAATTCAGGTAAGGAGAAAGGAAGATGAGGGTACAAGGAAGGTGAACAACGGTGACCAGTTCATAGAACCAAAGGATAACACCTTGCTATTTCTGTTGGTGTCAAAGTATTGCTGAATTTTCCCATTCCCTTCCTTTTTTTCCTGCCTCCCCCTATCTTTTTTCAGTTTTGTTTTTGTTTCTGCCTTCTATTTTTCCCACCTATATAAGGTTTTTGAACAAGTTACTTAACCTCTCTGCTGTACCTCAGTTTCCCCAACTTCTAAACAGAACCCATCTCAGTATATTGATGTGAGAAAAGAAATGAACTTTTACCTGAGGAATGCAAGTCCTTTTGAGTTATCGGGCCCAGAGACACATTAAGATGGCACAGCGATCACGTCCTATTCCCCTCTTGAGCTATATATTCATTTCTTGAAACTGCTTGCTATCGCCACAAATAGTTATAATTAAACCTGATAATACCACTCCAGATACTGTAACCCACACCCTGTAGCTTAACAATATATAGCCCTTCACTAATCAATTTATTTCTGTAAACCAATGGGAATTCCTGACAAACAACTCTGTAATACAGGCCTACTCCCTGCCCTCCTTTCCTCCTTTTTTTTTTTTTTTGCCTTTAAAAACCTGCTTGTATCAAAAGCCACACAGAACTCTTAAACAAGATTACTTGTGTCTGAGTCTTCTTGGAAGCTGTCTTTACTTTGGCTCAAGTAAATCTCTTTAAATCATATTTTGTGCTTCAGCTTCTTCCTTTTAGGTTGACAGTTGTGAAGATAAATTATTTAATGTATGTAAAACACTTGGAAGAGTATTTGGCATCCAGTAAGCATCCTACAAACATTAATTGTTGTTATTATGAGCCTTCTGTAGTGTCTTTTCTTCTGTATATGTCTACTAAACTTCTACCATGTCCTGGTACTATGAGAGATATGGGAGCTACAAAGATGGATAGCACAGGCCCTCAACCCCACTCCCCAAGGAATTTGCAAATGTTGTCAATACTAAGAGAACAGGGTGCTCTGGGATCACAGTGAAATAGACACTTAACAATGCCTGAGCTGATTTCTTATGAATGAGAATGAATTAGCCAAAGGGAGGGTGTTTGTTTGATAGGAACAGGAAGGAAATTCCAGGAGCAGACATGGGTAGTATCTTAAGTAATGATTCTTAAATCGATACAAGAATCCACATGTATCCTCATGTGGACTGATTCTGTTCACCAAAAGGCAAATAAGTTCTGAACATTCTTATGCATGAATGCCACACAATTCAGAAACGTCCTGATTTACATATGACTAAGGGCTCCTTACTAGTAACCTATGAGTGAGTTATTAAATGTCAATGTATTTTGTGGTCTGTATTAAAATTAGCTTATTTCAAAGAGTTTTCTGAAGACTTTAATATGGTGTTATATTAATACTCAGAAATCTGGCTTCTGCTATAGGCACGCAGATAGTATATTTCTTAAACATTCAGAAGAAAACACTTTGTTATCAGTGCATCATAGTGTGGCCTGATTTGTGATTTTCTTCTGCTGCTATTCTTGCCAAAATATATACTGGAACGCTTTTATCAGAATCAATTTTGTGGGAAATTGTTCAACCAATCCTAGAGCATACAATAACACGTATTCCTGTTTTGAGATTATACCTTTCTAATAACAAAACCTTAAGAATTGCCCGCATTGAAATTTAAATATAAATCATTTCTTTCACTAAAGTAGATGCATACTTCACTTTTCAGAAAATCTCTGTAATTGGCTTTTTCTTGGTCACATGCTACCTATCAAGGAATGCTACTCAAAAAATGTACAACTTATTATCAAGACAAGTTGTAATTTTAAAAAACTGGGTAATTTTTAAAATTGTAGAGTATTTTTAATAATACAGGAATCACGTATACAATTCAAACTATTTCCTATCAAGTAAATAGTAAGCTGTTTATGTGTGTTGCTAGCAACAAATTCTTTGCAAACTTGACTATTATTTCCTCTCCAAATCTTTATATTGTTAAAAGTTAGAATACAGTGGGGTTTTTTTGATCTTTGTGTTCTTGGCCCTTATGGTGAACAGAATGGCACCCCGTGACGTCCAAATCCTAATAGTTAGAACCTATGAATGTATTATGTGTCATTTCAAAATAGACTGTGCAGATGTGATTAAGTTAAGGGTCCTGATATGAGGATGTTACCCTGGACTACCGTTTATGTGCAGTCTAAATATAAAGCCCTTAAAGGGAAAGAAGGAAGCAGGAAAAAGGATACTTGGAGTCCAAGCAAGAGATGTAACAAAGTAGGGAAAAAGTCAGAGAAAGAGAGATTTGAAGATGTTCCACTATTGCTTTGGAGATGGAGAAAGGGGCCACAAGCCAACAAATGCAGGTGGCCTGCAGAAGATAGAAAAGTTAAGAAAACTGCTTCTCTTAGAGCCTCCAGAAGGAATGAAACTCTACCAACAACTTGGTTTTAGGACTTCAGACCTCCAGAACTGTAGGATAATAAATAGTGATGTGTTAAGCTGGCGTGTTTGTGGTGATTTTGTGGTAATATGTTACAGAAATACAGGAAACTAATTCAGTCCTATTTTAGAGTACTCCAATCACTAAAAAACTGAGAGCTTTTGATTTAGAGAATGATCATGACAGGCCTATTTAAAAGTAGCTAGCCGTGAGTACACCCTTGGACCTTACTATGGAAATAGAAAACCAATTGAAGGCCACAATGAACTCATCTTCGGAGCTCAGCAATGATCTGCCTGGGCTGGGAATCTGTGGGAGAGAAAATCAGATCTAATTTTACTCTTTTATTCTTCAAATATAGTAAACATATGGCAAAGAAATAAGAAATTGTGAGTTAATGAACATCTTTTAAATTATTCTGTCTACTCAGAACCATGTAAGTATTCCCTCTGCTGCCTTGGATACACTTGAACTGAACCAGGAGAGTTGAAAGCCCGGTTCAGATGAGTGTATTTGTCTGACTACATGAACTCTAAATGCAAACACAAACAATTATTAATTAAATTGCAATTATCCATGCCTTTTAGTTCTTTCTAAAAGTGGATAGCAGAGATTTACTACATTTTCTTTATAGTTTATAAACAAAAAATGCAAGTAAAATACTCTTAAATAGGTTATTCTTATAGAAGGTAATAACATGTTACCCTGTCAAAAGCGATGAGAGGTATCCTATGATAAGAGAACATTGGTAAAGTAAATACCATCAGGCTTGGGATGGATGATTTCTAGGGCAATCCTGTATTCGCTAGCAATATTTGTAATCTATGCCTTCCAATAGATACCTTTAATATATCATTAACTTTCATTCCTTACCTAAGGAATACTGTTTTGGTTTGAAATTTTAATGGTTTAGAGGTTGAGAAATTTCTAAACACTGCAAGTAGCTGGACTATCTGGCCACTAATCATGTAGTAATGGAAATAGCACTCCATTACCTGCTCCAAATACTTCTATAAAAACATTTTTAAAATATTTTAAAGTCTCTTTCAGCTGCTTTTCCCAAGCTGAATATTTTAAAGGCACACTAGAGTAACATGTTTTACTGAAGAAGATGGGTCTAAATGTACTTTTAGTGCAGAATGCACTAAGGGTGGCATTACTCTTGTATCTACATTACTTTTTCACAGCACAGTAACAAGACTTCCTGAGAGATGTGTTCTATGAAGTTATTGATCAATAAAAAATGTTCTGGATAACCGGCTTACTAGATCTTAGCTGTTGCCTTGTTCACGCACCAAGTATGACGTGAACACAAGCTTGTCTTATAACAGGAGCTGGAGCTGTATCTGCCAGTGAGACTTAGCTTTAGTTTTTCTCTCCATCCCTCCGCTGTGTTTTTGTTCGCTTGTTTTTATGGAACCAGAGAAGACTTCGCATAGCAAAAACAATTCTAGGTAATAAAAATAAAATAGGAGGCATCAACCTACCAGACTTCAAACTCTATTACAAAGCTGTAATATTAAAATCAGCTTGGTACTGGCACAAAAACAGAGCCAT